>WMED01000386.1:5605-36197 GCA_019650415.1 Pipa parva
GGGTACTCTTGGCAGCGGAGTCCAGTACCTCCTTGCGGGGGTTAAAGGTGAAGACCGGAGAGTATCTTAGACTCCGCACTCCAAATCAGCTAGCACCAAGTACTGTGTGGTATACGCTAGCACCTCCTACTCCCATTCCGTCTTGGTACCGGATCGTTACAACCAGCTGATGTCACATGATGTATGATATCACACTGAAACCATTGATTCTGACTGCTGTATTGAGAGTTATTATTTCTGGACTTTGATTGTGTCATTGATCATATCTGTTCACCACTTGTGATAGAACCTGTGATAGAATCGGGGTAATTGATTACTACCCATTGATAATAACTGAATAAATAAAATTGTTTTTGCTATTCAAGCTAGTTCCTGTGATCATTACAGAAATTCATTACTGAAACCACTACAGTTCCAGTCCTGGTTCCTGCCATTGTTTACATCCTAAAAAAAACTTGTTTCTGGTTTCTGTTCTTCTTAGTTTTCTGATTCCTGCAGTCATTCTTGTTCCTTGAGTGTAGAAATATTATTTTATTATGTGTGCTATATAACTAGAGGTGGGTTATTATCATTGTTGGCATATTTTCAATTAGGAATTCTTTTTTTCCTTTGATGCGGATGATTGGCTTCTGCTTTGTGGTTGGTTTTTTTTTTTTTCCTTCATCTTTATCAACATTGCATGAATCAATGGACTTGAGCCTTTTTTTGGACTTAAAAGACATGTTACTAAGTCCAGACTCCTGATTCCTAAGCAGGTATAAGCCTTGCAGGAATCAGAACAGGTGATACACTAACTGATAAAAGGTTCAGCAAGCTGCTCTCACCTTGTCAAAGCAATTTGGCTCACTAGCAGCAGTCCATGTGTTTGGTTCTGGTTTATAATGTCTTCCTGGTTTTAAGCAAACTGTAGGAGGGGAATATTGTAATAATGAGGGACAATGCAATCTTGATTAAAAGTAGACTACTTATTCAGAAGGCATGGTTGGTGAAATGGGGAGGATGCAGATGACCTTGTAGAGGTGGAGAGACATTTGGGTAATAGGTGGACTAGTCCTGTATTATTTGTCCTTTACCACTTTACCCTGATAAATGTATTGCCTTGTGTGTTGATGTCAGGGAGGAGAGTAATCTGTCTCTCTCTTAGCACTCAAAAGGTAATCTTCTTAAATATATGGATGAGTAAAAGTTGTGTGGGTAGTAGTAGTAGGGGATTCAATTTTATGGAAGATAGATTGGGCACTTTATCACTAGGACTGTACTTGGGGCTATGAATTGACTTATGATAGAAGTGCTAAACAGAACATCGCATTGGGCTGAAAATGACCTGACATTTGTGGTATACGTT
Source organism: Pipa parva (assembly GCA_019650415.1). Lineage (NCBI taxonomy): Eukaryota > Metazoa > Chordata > Amphibia > Anura > Pipidae > Pipa > Pipa parva. The sequence continues at coordinate 6,951 of WMED01000386.1, forward strand.
TGTACCAAAGACAATGTTATTAAACTAACAGTGGTCTTATACAATTATCTTACTAATTGTACCCTCTAGTTTCTATTTAAAATAAACAAAAAACTTATAGGACCATGTTTTTTTTAGGCCAGGAAGGCAGTGAGAGCTTTTGAGAATTGTTAGAAAATGCATCAAGAGGGTAGAAAAAAGAAGTGTACACAAGCCAATAAAAATCAATGGGACTCAGTTCCTCTTACAGATAAAAAAGGATACATGGAGTGGTGGATTCACTCAAACAATACAGGTCCTGGGCCATTTTTACCCAGTGCCCTCTAGATAATAGCAAAACACAGAGAAAAATAGGCATTTATTCATTTAAAGTACTATTTATGTGACTTTTATTTACAGTGAAACATAAAGAGAGACTTTTCCTCTTTATGGAATGTCACAAAGGTTAGATAGAATGTTAATCAGTCAGTCAGTTCCATGGGCATTCTTCTTGCAGAGTGGATTTTCCCTCCAAGCTTAAAAGGTGATTAAGGAATAGAGCAACTTAATTTTTCACGTGTTTACATTATATCACCTGACTTATGACTCATAGAATAATTTCTCCCATTCTGGGAAACCTCTGTATTTAACATTACATTACAAATGCTGCACTTAGTATAGTTCCCACTAGATGGCAGCAGGTTAACTTACACGACAGCACTTATTAACAACAACAGAAAACCATTTTATATCATCCATCTAAACTTAGTTTCTTACAATGGTTACAGTAGAACAAGCCTGACTTATGATGGACTTTATTCACACAGAAATCGATTGTTAAGTGAAACTCTTAGCACATTATATGGAAGTTGCTTTTTCAAATGACTATGAATTTCATGTAAAATGAGTTGAAGCTCTAACTGGGAAGAGTACTCTTTTAGACCTTGTGATCTCAAACAATATTGAGCTGATCAGAAATGTTCAGCCAAAGGAAAGTTTGAAGAACAATAGCTGTACATTTTGTCTTTTAATAGTGATAACCACGTAGGTTAGGGTGATACTGAGGGTAATGTGCATCTTTAAAAAAAAATATTAGAAAACTACTAAGGCTGTTGCATTTCCTTGGAAACTAAAGTTAAAAATAAAGACGCAGCTATATGGCTCCAAATTTAAGAAGTAAAATAGAGTAAAAGAGTATTTAACGTTTAAGAAATGTAGAAAGGATAATAAAACAATGAGGTCTAAGAATGTTGGTACATATTAAAGAGGAGATATTAAAGGTGACAATAAAAAGACTAATTGTTTTCAGTCTATCTTTTGCTAATCAATAGAGAAGTACAAGATAATTTTCCTAAGGGGGGTTCTGAGGGGGGTTGCTAAAATACTCTCACTTTCTTCGCACTGTGGTTCGATAAATAAGGTAAATCCTATTCATTAGCAGAAACAGTGTGTGGTCCATTCCCTTATGAAAAATTATGGTTCCCCATTTTTCCCCATTTCATTTTCATAAATGTTTTTGTTCTTCCCAGCTTGATAAATATGCCCCTTATAAATGTTAATGAGCAATCACAGCCTGAAGGCCCAAATCATGGTAGTGATGATTACTTACAATGCAACAGATGTCACATAGCAACTGAAATCTTTACAGGGGAACTGGATGATATGTGCAGATGAAATTCCATGTCAGAAAATGTATGGATATGCACTTTGAGGATAAAAATATCCTGGAGCTTATACCATTGACATAAATGAATTAGGAAAGCCATTAATTAGGGACAAATTATGTGTAAATCTAGATAATACATTGAACTTTAGCAAACAACTTGTAAGATATTGGTCAACTGGAATGCTGGTCTCCCTATCTGCAGACAGTGATGTTACAGATATGGCAGTGGAGAACTGGCATCTCCCTCTGTCTCTATTTAACTTGAACTTGACTAAGCCTTGACCTTACTGCATCCTGACCAGATGGTAGATTGTAATCTACCAGTATGGGGAATTTACTTTTCTATGAAAGGCAGTCAAAATTAGAAAAAAGGCTTTCTCAGAGTTTAAAGGGACACTGAAGGCTAGGAAAGGATGCCTCCCTAGTGGTTAACTGAGCTAAGAATACCCTTATTACCCAGACACAACCAGTATTTCAATGACTTTGCTTCTGTCAGTCATTACGTATCACACATGGTAATCTGTACATGGAATCCATTTTGTTATTTTAGTACCTTCCCCCTAGCCTGTGTCCCGGACATTGCTCACAGAGGGACTAAAAAGCCAAGGTCAAATAAATCAAGAATATGGTTCTATTAAAAGATAAAATATGCCAACTAGATCATTAATTCAGCATGCTCAGCTGGTGAAAGGATAATCTGGCAGCAGCAAATAATTCTAGTAAAGAACAACCCTGGAGGTCCATCTAATAAATCAAAACATCTGGGATTCCCTCCAATTCATCAACCAGAAAATAAAGAATTTAGCTCAGACGAAGTAAGACAGCTTAATATAATAAAACAGAAATTGAGCCTTGCACAGTCAATGATATAATCAGATATTAAAATCAATATGAAAAAGACACATCTCACATATTTCACAGATGAAATGTCTCTGGAAATATCTGGAAAAATCCAAGACATTGAAGCAACCATGTTGATCAAATCCCTACGACATGCTGCACCCTCTTTACTCTGGATTCCTCTACAAGGCTCCAGTGCTTTCAGACACTCAGGCACATGCACTTTGTGACATAGTCAAAATAATACAATAGTTAAAATAATAAACCTTTTTTTTTTTTAGATTTGTTATTTCTTTCGAAGCAGTGCCAAGTGATTTTGTGTCAAATTTCATTTTTATCTTACATTTGCTTGTACCACGATCATGGATATGGTAATAGAATGTTTCACCTTTTCGTCTTCTATTTTTAAATGAATTGTTCAAAAAAGAAAGACACGGATGACATCTTAATTCACTCTTCTCATCTAAAGAATACAATAGACTAAAATGTGAGCGAGAAAACTGGAAAAAGGTAAAATTAAACTGTACTGAAGACACCGTGTTCTTTTGTTGAGCTATTTTTAGAGAAATGAATAAACAGCCACATGAAAGAAAATGATCATTTCCTTGACCTAACTCCATTTCTACTTAAACAGCTTTTCAGAAAGTGGTTTTAAATACATTTATCATAAAGGCATAGATACTTTCAGGTGATATTTCTCTTTGTAAAGCTGATAGCTAAGTCAGAATACCATGAGTATTATCTAGGAGGATTGTCAATGCTTTAAAACAATAACAGAAAGAAAAAGAAAACGGTTAAAAAACAAGAATGCTAGAAAGTATCATATTGGGCTATTTAGCTTTAAAATTTGGGCTTTTGGACACAATTCCTGAATATGTCTTTTCTAAAGCACCATTGAAAACAACAGAACTTGGTGAGATCTGTGTAAAAAATCACTGCTACCAGTAAAGATAAAAACAGACAGAAAGCAATAAAATGTATGGTGTCAACATCAAAAATCACTTTCTTTTCTGTGTTTGAAGGAGCGTCATGCCAATCTAAGTGGAAAATTTTATTTGTATTTAAAAAAAAAAAAAAAAAAGATACTGGTCCTTCACCTGTGTTACTCTGTACAGCTAAATTCCCTTCATTCATTTCCCAGCAGTTGACATCTGCAAAAGAGTCATAATTATTATGAAATAACTGAGGAATATATTGTAGTTTTTTAAATATATTTTTGCAGTGCATATTCTGGAATTACCATTTTGGTTTTGATTCTTATTTCATGGATAGGTTTTGGGTTACATTTATGTTGTCAAAAAACTACAATAAATGGATTATTAGGCAACTTTTCCCTGTATTACTATATACAACTACCGCCCTACACCAAAGCTCCCCCTTAGATTATTTTTGTTAAAAAAGTGGAGTTACTCTTTAACTGTAAGTGATTAGTTCTGCATCCTTCCATCACACTATTATTATGATGTAAACTAAATATATGTATATGAATAATAAAATCCGTATTGAACAAATTAAAACTGTTCCTATTGCATCTGGAATCGGTTAACCAGCTTCCAGACACTTTTATAATTATTATATATATATATATATATATATATATATATATATATATATATATAAAACCGAATAAAGAAGAGTTAACAGTATTATATTAAACTATCCCAAGCGAAGCAGAATTTGAGGGCACTGGTGAAGCGAAGTGAGGCATAAACGTTTTAAGGTAAATCTCTCTTTATTGGAAGAGAAATGAAATGATCAGATTACAGTAAATGAAACAGCTGAACATCTGTTGTGAGAACAATGGAAATATATCAGAGCTGCAGTGTAACTTTCCATCTGTGGAGCAGAAACAAAAACAGTTACAAACGACTAAATATTCTGTGACATAGAATTTCATTAAATCACTGTTAGAAAATGGGGCCATATCATTTGCAAAGACAAACCTCTGGAACATATTGTTTTTGTATTTGTAAATAAAGAAGTGAATTTAGAAATGATAAGCCCTAGTAATTTCAAAAGTGGCTTTATACATTTTTGCTTTACATTTCATAGTTCTATTTTTTCCCCTAGGAATCAAAGAGTTGCAAAAACATGAATTGCACATACAAACAATCAAGCAATTTATGTTTAAATAACTATAGTTTCCTGGGCTCTGGAAAAGATGTTTATTAACCTCTGCTGTCATAGGAGATTACACATTATTGCGCTTATTGTTTTGTACTTTGTATAAAAATTGCATCCCGCCCCTTTATACTCCCATCTGTGTACATTGATAATGGCAGGTGGCAGCTGGCTCGATGGGTGATGCAGACTTGAGAGTAAATTTAAGTGAGAATTTTCTGTAGATGCAAGAACTCGGCAAAGATCATTATTTTTGGTGCTGTGAAAACTTTTTCATGTATCAAACTGACAAACCCCCAAGATGCGAGTATACTTGGTATTGCCTTTGACACCTGGAAGGTGGTGCATTAAGGGCTGAAGGCATGCTTAAAAAATGTAGTAACCAAATGCCAGCATAAGCTAGGCATTGTCTGCCATTAAAATGTACTGTATGTTAAAACCATTGTTGCATTGAATGCTACCATGTAATGCCAGTAAAACTGGCAAATGTGATATTACCTTTTCTAATGATATCTTCTTCATATTGCAGGTATGATATCAGCCCATAGCTTTGTGTCCTTTTAAGCAAATGTGAAGATAAAGTAACTTCTAAATTCACTAAATTCACCTATTAATAATGAATTTCTTACAAGATGCCAACTATTTATTTGACAATGCCCAGAATTTACTTTGCATCATGGCACTAATATACTAAATTGTGAGTGTGTACAATTGACTGCAATACTCAAAGGGATAATTGTTGCGAAGTAGAGGAAATGGAATAGAACATTGGTAAATGTTTTTTTGTTTTTATTTTTACCCATGTGGTGGCAATAAAGTATATATATTTTTACTACTGGAGTGCTGGGAAGTCTTTCCTATGGTGTTTGCAATATACTGCTAAGTATACCCTGCTAAAGAAGGGCCTAATTATTTAACAGTGTTGGACATTTTCCAGGTATGTAATGTGTATTAGAAGGTTCAGGTCTGAGGACTCATGCAATGACCACATGCCCTAAATAAATAAGAATCTAATATCTGGGAAATATTATATTTATTAGGCCTGAGGTTCATCTCATATTTACCTAATCTGTGTAAACCCCATTACATTTTATAAGAGTTAGTTCCCAGCATGCAAAGCATTGCAAATGTCCATTTTTATTCCTGGTAGATAACCATGAATGGTTTAACCAAAGGTCTTTTGCTCATGAAAGATGACCTTGCATTCCAATATTTTTTAAATTGAGTTTTAGACACTTGTGAAGACAGTAAAATAGAAGCTGTCTCCATATTTTGAGATGCTTTTGTATTGCTGCTAGATGAGTTGCGTGTGTCCTTAAGGAAATTTTATCCACAATATAATTTATTCCAATATCTTTCTGTGGATTTTGCTGTTGGTTTGCAGTATTTTAGGTGATGTAGAATTTGGAATAAGACTTGTTGTCAGTATTGGTTCCCAACTTCCCATGTTGTGAAAGGGACGCTAAAGGCTCAGAACAATGCCTCTGTATAGGTCAGCTAAACTTGTAATAGACTAACTACCCAGGCACAACCTTTAATCAATATACCTAGATTCAGACGTCAGCCATTACATGTTACTCAGGGAAAGCAGGACATGGCATTCATTTTGTGATTTTATTACCTCCACCAGCCTGTGTCTAAATACCCTGACATATGGTTCCATCACAAAATAAAATATGCAGACTAGATCATCGATTCAATATAATCCCTGTAGCACAATACTAAAGTGGTTAAAGGGAAAATCTGCTTCTATTATTTTATACTTATTCAGTTTTCTAAAAATAAGGCACCGCATAGCAGTTTTCTGATGTAAATCTGTTACTGCGATTGCTTTATTCACTGAAACAAACAGGAGCAGGAAGTGAAGAGGATTTCTGCACCTGTCAGCAGTAGGAGGGTAGGCAGTGCTAGAGCATAAAAGATCAATTGGTATGAATTTTTCCCCTCCTCTCTTAGGAATCACCTATAGGAGAAACTAACTTTAGTTATCCTTTAATTGCGCCCATTTTGGAGGTTTTTAACAAAATTAAAATTAGTTAAATTAACAATGATCACAGTTTAAACATGTCGAATGGTTATTGGAGAAACGACATAAGTAAATAAAACATATGTGTGTTGCTGAAAATTGTAGTAAGGAACCATGCTTAATTCTCAAGGATTAGTAAATGTTATTCAAACCAACTGCTTAATAAGAAGCAATGGCAGATTTTCCAGAGAGAAGCTTTGTTTATTTTTATGTCAAAATCAGTTTTATCTACAATTACCGCCAGGCACATTTTAATAGCACCTATGCATTCATAAGACAATTTTACTGCAGTCTGAATTCAGGAGAACAACATAATATCTATGTAAATTTTAGGTCACAAAAGTTATTTATTCCTTTACATAAAAAAATAAAATAATAATAATTTGTGGGGCCCTAAGGAAATAATTTTAATACATAATGGAATGTGAACGTTTTGTACTACTTCACGCGCAGATAGAATTGTTCATGTGCTGAGTATTAAAGGAAAAGTAAAATTAAATTATATTTGTTACAACTAGCATTGAACATTTACTTGTTATTGAGATTGCATATAACATATTCAGTAAAATGATATTATCATTTGCAAATCCTTCTTGTTAAATTATCACATTTTAGATATACACCAGGGTATATTCCACCAACTCAATAAACTAATTAAAACAAAGACTTACACTTGTGGCTAAATATATTGTGTACTGTTTAGTAAAGTACTTTGTATACTTAAAGAAAAATAGATAAGTTTTCATTTTTATGCCAAATGTTTTTGTTTTCGGTTCTTATTTTTCAAAAATTTCATAGAAATGAATAAAACCATTATATATATATATATATATATATATATATATATATATATATATATATTTGGACACATCTTATCATTACAGTGTTTGAAGTTACTTGGTTGAAGTAATGGTTTATAAATTCAGTCAACTAAACCAGCAATTTCAAACAACTACCTGATCTACAATAAATTGGACCGTTTTTCAAACAAGTCTACATTGGGTCTATGGAAACCATACATTTTTAGTGTCCTACTGATTTCTATTATTGTAGGATGAGTACAGAACTAGCAACCATTTAAAAGAGCCTGAGAAATGAAACCATACAATTGGAAGCTTCGGGGGAAAAAAAGGCAGAGTAGACCATTCAGCTTATTCTGGTTTTGCATAGCCTTGTAAATTACTTTTCCTTCCTTTTATTTTTTTCAGAGTAATTAGAAATGGTAATCATATTGTTGGGACAAGTAACTCATTAATTAGGACTGAGTTCAAGCCAGAATGGGTAATTCAAAGTGTATTTTAAATATTGTGCAAAATCCTAAATACATTTTGGCCGGAGGGGCTAATTATAGAAGCATAATAATATATTCTATTTTATACTATGGGTTGAACCTCTGATAGAGTTTTAGTCATGGAATAGAAATTTAAACTGTAAATAAAAAATGGGCGTTACCTGTTGTGGGAGGGAAGTGGAATAGAAAATTGCAAAGGGGGCATGGCCATTTTCTCAGCCCCAACTTGTTTTGGGCACTTATCCCCTTGCCTAAAGGCTGGCATGTCTATAATCCCCTTGAGAATAATCCTGCCTAAACTCTTCCTTCAGATCAATTCATGTACTGTATGTTTCATTTTTAAGAATCCCTGGAGTCCAGTGTTTTGAGGTGACAGGTGCACTTTAAGCACAGTTTCTTAATGCATATAATATTCAATTGATTTAAGGTAAAAACAGAGGGCTCCTCTGGTGATGGTGCTGTTCATCTCAAAGTGTTACCCTTAAAGACTCATTAAACATGCTGGAAATTAACCCCTTCCTTTTGCTGTTTTCTAGGTAGGATTTAAGAGAATGTATTTAAGCTATTACCTTCAATGGATGGGTGTGACCAGTTCACTTCAGCACATAAGTGTATTTGGGTTATTTGTGGGATTACAAGTGAACTTGCTTTATGGCAAAGGATGCGTATATGTTATATTGCAGGTGTAATTCATAATAAATAAGCGTAAACATCTCCACAAGCAAAATCTCAACAAAAAACAAATTAATAAACTGAGAAAAACGAAAGATTCCTTGATCCTATGTAAAAATAAGAAAATTGCTTGTTAGGATAATTTCAAAGGAAATCCTTGCTCCCCACAGACTTGTTATAGATTCATATAAAATCCGTACTAATTATCTGCAGACCATATGATTCCTAGAAATTCTTTTCTTTTAAACTACTTACAAATTAGCAGGAAAGAAGGGGTTTCGGTGAACAATCTTACAATAAAACCTAAACACAGTCACTCAACTTTAAAGATCAATAGTCTTACATTGGTATTAACCAAATGAAACATATTTTGGTATCACAATGTTCATATTCCATCTCTGTTTAGGAATTATAATGACTTTTACATACTGTACTTCCATTTAAACATAATTTAAAAGCCTAGAACTTCACAGGCACATACAGTACATCTGCTAGCTACTAATGAGTTACTTACAGTTTAATAGGGTTTTAATATTTATCGTATGTGACTACCGTGAATATTTAAAGTTATGGAAGGGGTTTTTTTTCTCCAGAAGTAAAAATGTCATTCTGAATCATCAGTGGAAAAAAGTGCTAATTTTCTTGTCATTTTTGACACATGCTGACATTAAATTTTCAGTCAAGATACTAAGATTAAAATAATATAAGCAGGGCTGCAACACATTCAGCACTGCAAAACAACTTATTTTAATTGAAAGTTATTTTTACATAACTGTGCATAAACTATGCAAGAACCTGACAAAGCAACTTGTATTTATAAATTTCATTGTTAAATGGTACTGGTAAATATTAAATATAACATCATGCTATTCATACCTGGGAACTCTCAGGTGGTTTGACTCTGAGATGCAGGGTTTTTATCCAGATCTCAAGGTCATCACATTTTCAGGGTCAGAAATCTCAGAGTGAAATTTTCCTTCTGATTTAAGTGCGGGGGAGGTCACACTAGCTGATTTTAACTAGGCTCATTATTGTCTATCTTTCAAAACACAATAAACACAATAGCCTGTGTAGATTATCCCACAGGAAACAATAGAGACTATCTTTTCGGCTCAGCTGATAATCAGCTTGTGTGACCCCAGCCTAAAGGTTCTAGAGCTTTGCTTTATACTTTGCTGTTGTAGAAGCAGTTGTATTTGTACATTCTGCAATAATGTCATTCAGCATGAATAAAAAACCAGCAGGGACAAAAAAAAGTGCATTGTGTGGCATGGCATTAACTTTAAAAATGTATATTTTCTAGATTTTAGGATGAGCTCAATTTAAAAGAAGTTGCCAGTTATGGCTATCATGATATAGGCTATTGTGTTTGTCAATGGTTTATTACTATGTAAAAGAAAAAAAGAAAAACAGTGTCTCATTTAATTTAATGAAAACAATTTGTTGTCTCCTTAGAAACAGGAGGAATGAGACCAAAAAGCATGTTACCAACTGCAAGAAGTATAAACAGAAACCAAACAAAATATAATTATGCTTTATCAAAGAACTCAGTTAATAATGCAAATTTGCATCCAGAAATCTGCACACACAAGAACAAATCTTACATACCTAAATACAGTATAAGTGAATATACTGGATACTTTGGGGATATTCAAAAAGCAATGGGGTTGTTTTTTCAGAGGTCATTTAGGCTACAACAGTGATGCTAAACCTACAGCCCGCGGGCCATATCCGGCCCACAATACGGTGGTATACGGCCCACAGCCTGAATTCTGAAATCCGAAATGTTGCGTATAAATATGAATTAACCAACTAAAGACAGTAGCAATAGACTGTTCCTGTTACAGACGCGTCTTTATAATGAGAATATTGTCGCAGACACAACTTTACTATGGAAAATTGTCGCAGCTGTTACTTAAAATTTGTTGCAGTCGCGACTTTAAAAGTCGCATCTTTGAAGCTTCCTTTGATATGCGTGTCGCAAATTTATATTGCCTCCCAGGCCAAAAAAGTTTGGGTATCACTTGTGATGTTGTTATAACTGTTCTATGTGATTGTTGTTCACACATCCTTCTGCCTAGCAAGAGTGAGGTAATAGAGGAGCAGGGGTTAACTAAAGGAAGGGGGAAGTGCTAGACAGGAAGCTAGGGATAAATCATGTAATAAAGAGTTCTGTGAATACTTATTACACGTGTCAGTAGATTTTTATATATCTGCCACTGCTATGTTACCTAACAATGTGACTCAATTCAGGAAAATCACAAAATTCTGCTAAATTGCTTGTATTTTGATTTCTAAGATTCTAGAAGTATTAGAAGATGCTCATCAAGTATATTCATAAAAAGAAAAGTATTTACTGCTGCAGAAAGGTGAAAATGTAATCATTTTAGTTTGGTCATGTAGGTTGAAAGCACATGGCACTTATAGGTAAGTATTGTATTTTCTTGTTCAGAAAAAAAAATTCTTGCATTCAAAAAGTGAATATAATGCTTATACTGTACACCGATCCCGACAGTGGTCATTGTCTGCTTTTTTTTGTGTCTACTGCAAATTTAGTTTGATCAGATACATTCAGATTTTGAAAATATACATGGAAATGGTCACTGGCCTTCACAGTTTTTTATGTGCAATGTGTAACCAAAGTTTCCTTTACATTATAAAAGCTTGTGTATAACACAATGTTAACATATAGTTAAAAAAAGCTGGAGAATGCGCAATGTGCCAGATCACTATTTTTTGTGCTCATTTTTTTGCGATCGATGTTGATTTTCATCTACATTCCTAACGAAGTAACAAATGGTCTATTGCCTATTTGCATACATCTTTCGTATGGCTGACCATCTTTACTGAAAGAAACAGAATATTCGATTATATTAGGAAAAGATTTGCATTATCAAATTAGTTGTTCCTTTCAGTAATTTCACGGATCATTTTGCAAACAATTCTGCTATTTTCAATGAGTTTGTACTGGTTTACTAGTTCTAGGTCTAGTTTTTGTGGTTACTCTTTAATGCCTGAATTGTATTGATGAGTACTGCATGGGTAAGTAGACCATTAAAAGATAATGTCAAATGCACAGTGGATGTTATAGATTAATAATCTTCATGTGGTGCTTTCTATGCAGGCTAAAAATGTAGACTTTCTTAATCAAAGCATATTTTTCATCTCATGCTTCCTTTAAAGCAGATTCCATATTCTTTTACATGTTTTGATTGCAAAATGTTCGATTGAGATTATTGCGTTGAAATCATAGATGGAGATGGAAAAGAATATTAGATCTTATGACAAACACATTAGCAAGTGGGCTATTCACTAAGGTGCGAATTCGACTGTCGAATTTGCAAACAGTGGATTCCCATTGTAAATCCGTGACAATTTCCCCATTGTAAAGTCGTGACAATTTTTTTATGTTAATATTGCGACAATTTTCCCATAATAAAGTCACAACTGGGACAATATTCTCATTATAAAGAGGTGACTTTATAGCAGCCTATTGTGACTGTCTTTATCTGGCGAATTCAAACCTATACACAATAATTTGGACTTTAGTGAATAACCCCCCACAAATTTGGTGTTGAAAATCTTCTATGTAACATGCCCTTGGTGTTACAGATCAATGTTTGTTAACCACATGTCCAGAAATTGTCTATAAATACAGTGAGTCCCATTATTTAGTACAGCAGATGGTTGATTCCTATAAAATGGTCTTTAGTAAGCAGTGATGTAACTACAAACTTCGGGGCTCTAGTGCAGGGTCAGCAACATCAAGAGCCACTGATAACTACTCTTTGCTTGTGATACTTCAGCCAGTTCAAAGTCTTTGAAAAATTTTAGTAGACCACATCTAATGTAACACTTTTTTGTCCAAAAGCCTTCTCACTGTATCATCAATTTATATACTTTAAATTCATAGCTCTTATCTTTTTACTATTAATGCACCTAACAATACAATTAGCATTCATTGCTTTCTTACCTACTGTACAAAGTTTTATCACTCATTCTTATAATTACATCATGCTTTATAACCCTAATTCCCAACCGCTACCTAAACAGGGACTTATGGATCATGCAACATTATCACACAACATCCAAAAAAATCAAACTAATACCTGCACCCCAGGACATACAAAATTAAAAGATAGCATTATAACACATGGAAAACATAATAGCAGAAATATATTACCTGACAATTATTAATCTACTATGAACGGAAACCGGGAGTTGATGAGGCAGTGGAAGAGGTATACAACAGTTTGTTTGTAGGTGGCCTAGTCTTGAAACATTAATTGTTCAATTGAATGCTTTTACACTTGTCTTCTATAAAGTGGGTGCAGACTATAACTGCATATTCTTATTTCAGCCTTATAGGTGCACTCTTCTATTAATACAAATGCATTTATTATCATTACAATGAGGATAGACTACAACTGGTAATCATTTTGCACCCAACAATGTAACATTTTGATATGCAATACTATAATTTATATGCCTAGATATTGCATGGTAGCCCAATAATATTAGAGGAAAGTGAGAGCAATGTGTATTTAGTACTGTAAGTATAAGGCAGTGACGTACTCTCATCATTATAGTATGATAATATCAGATTCCTAAGAATGGTATCCTCCACGTTAACGTGAAGAGCATTTGTAGGGCGCCTGCATTATTTAACACACCCCAGCAGAACTTGTCCATATATATTTAATTTATACACAATGTTGCAGCTGGCAAATGCTTTTTTTCCCCATGATTAGCTTGTATGCTTAGCACTGACTTATAAATTGAAACATTTTTGTAATACTTTTAGTGCAGTCATTATTCTGTTATTCTATCTCCCAGGGATCCTATGGCAAATCTAAGTCTGATATCCAAGGATGTTCAAGCGAATGTTCATTTTCTGTTACCAGTTTTTTTGTTTTCAAATTTCTCTTTATTTTTTTACCTTGTCTATAACATCAAACATTTAACTAATACGCATAGCTTCAAAAGCTACAACTAATTTTTTTTTTTCAGTGTTTCAAGATTTATTGCTGATAATGAAATTCAACCCCCAGGGTGAGATGTCTTATGAAAGAATAACATATCTGAAAATCATTGTTCTGTTTTTAGTACATCATAATGAGTTGGATGAAAAACTCCCTTATATTCACTGCCTGCAACATATAATATTTAAATACAGAGAGTAATGGAGAGTCATATTGGGTACATTTATCCAGTGTGGTAAAAATAATAAAACATACAAAGGAAATGATTAGTACAACAGTTGTGGATGAATAAACAATTGAGTACGCTCCATCCAGTTACAGTGTAGGTTAATTGCTACTTTGCGCTCCTTCTTCCTCATGTGAGCCATTGCTTCTGTACATATCCACCTTTAACTGAACAGACTACTCAAGGTTCTACTGATACCTTCACAGTCAATATTTTATTTACAGTACCTTTTCATATCCAGATATGACAGATAAATAGAATAGATAGTGTGTGTGCAGCCATAAATGGTGGAAAATTTCGTCAGCATTGTAAATTTATTCAGTCTATACCGAAAGGCGAACGCCAATGAATTTTAAAGCGGGATTTTGATGGCATGGAACTAATGCAATTTCACAAATGAGCTAATGAAGCATGTAAGCAGATTTTCTCTATTAAATAAACATAGCATGAAGTCACATTTTTGCTTTCTGGGTGCAGAAAACATGTCATCGGTTTAAAAGATGAAAAAGGTTACAAATATATGCAAATTACAGTTTTAAAACATCAAGCACAATGCGAGTTCTGAATCTTCAGTTGAGTAAATTAAATTATTTACATTATTTAAATTCAGAAAAGGTACTAATTATGTGAACAAAAAATGTCAAAGGCTTCATTTTAAACAGCATTACATACAAATATGAATAAATGGATGTTATTTTGTTGCAAAATATGACTTATTACATTACTATATTGGCTTAGTCTCCAGACTGATAATTGCAACTGATTATTTTTGATTATTATGTGGGAGGACCTTCTGCTGGACCTCTTCTGTTTAGCTCCACATACACCTGATGATTATCTTATTTGATTTCTTGGTTACCTTCTCTAGTACCAGGTGCTTTATTGATCTGTTGTCTCCACAGTCTTTGTCTTCCAATAGGTACTGGCTATCTATCTACCAGAGCTGGTACCAGATCATTGCAGATATGGAATCAGTGAAAAAGAAAAATGAAACATTTTCCCCAGTTTTTTTCTAATTTTTTTCTCACTGTATGTGAATTCTCAAATAACATAATTTTATGTCTCTATATGAAAGAAATTACTTCTGAGGTCTCCTAGGAATTTTACACACTGCTCTTTAACTCCCATTAACTCCCTACACTCTTATCGCCAGAAATCTGTTTGGGACCTACAAAGACATCTGTGCTCATAACCTAAGTAGTTCAGAACATTTTCCCCCAGCATAACAAGGGTATTCCATGAAACATAAGAGGAGGAATCCCAAAATCCCTCTAGTGGAGGCAAGTTATTTGCAAACACCACATTCCAGGTTACAAAATGTAGCACTACTCTACATGTTAGATGCTGAGCGTGGTTTACACACAGAGCCTACCCTCAGAATGCATCATTTCTTTCATTATTTTCACTTTTATCATCTCTTTCCATTTTTATTATTTTTCATTCATTTTATTATTTTTTCACACACTTTTTTTATATGTTCTACATACCTCTCTTCCCCCACACGTTTGTTTACTCTCCAGTCTTTCCAATCCTTGACCTTGCCATCTGACCACAACCATTCTCATATTTTGTCATATTTTGCCATTTTATTATTTTACATATTTTACATATGTTTCATTTTTGGCAATACAATTCCAGTATGTTCTCCAGTATACTAAATGTTAGGATGTTTTTTATTTCATTTTGTTCTGATACATGTGATACAAGTCTGCACTCAATCATTGCCATGTAACATGATTCTTGCATATGTGTAAGAATATTACAAGTTATGGGTTGTAGATTACTGGAGGTGGGTTATTGATCCAGAGACATATTCTCATACAAAATCTCCATTACCATGATAAATAAAAGCTCTTGTATAACCAATATTGTATCATGGTATATATACTGTATTTATGTATTAAAAAAGTTAATTTATCATATAACTTGCTTAAAATATGCAGGGTTATAATTCAAATAATATACAGTAGATATATAGGTCATTTCGGTGTTTCCTTTACAATCTTCTATGGACACCTGGTTACAGGTTCTAGGATTGTTACCTTGTGTTTGCACAGTTAGTTGATGCAGCTATTTCGCTAATTAACATCCTTTTTATACAATGGTTATTTTCGGATCACAGTCCAATTACAGGAATCTGTAGCTGTTTCTAGGTGCTGTATTCTGCTGACCTTCCTGGACTTTTATGTTAGTCTTATTTTTGGATCTCCCTTGACATGTTCCTCCAACCAGCCTTGACACTAACTTGTTTCACAGGGATGCCAAAACTCAGCCTTCCCTTTCCACTGTTCTGCATAAGGACTGAACTGTAGGTTTTCCTTTCATTGGTATACATCAACAGAGTCTCCTGAGAGCATATCCTTATACTTACCAAATGTGGCCACAAGATGGAGCTCTATGAATGACATTGTTCAAATTCTAAAATAACTCATAGCAAAAGGAGTGAGGGAAAAAAATAATTAAATACTAAACATGGCAGCATTTTTATCCTTAGTCTACAATTGATATTAGCTGTAAAATGACTGTTTAATAATGTTCTATCCTTAGATGGTTTGTACGGGTAGGTTTTTACAAATTTTTCTGTATTAAAAATATGATGGCACTGTAATACAGAAATCATGTCTTTTTGTATAATTTTACTGCCTACACATGGAAATAAACGAGAGAGAGAGAGAGAGAGAGAGAGAGAGAGAGAGAGAAACCCTTTATCTCCACTCTCTCTAAGGGAATAGGTTAGTGTCCTATAAATAAATAATACAGCTGGATTTGCATATGAACAAACACAAACAATCCCTGTCGTGTAGTGGTTGTGGAGAGGATTTAAAATGTGCATGTTTAAAAGCAAAAAAAAAAAAAAAAGGCTTAGAATAGCTTTACAGCATACTGTTTCTCACCTGTGGGTGTTTGTTACATAAAGTACTTTAATTATTCCTCCTCTCATTAAAACTGGATCAAAAACATATTATTTATTATTCTGGACCTGTTCTTATTTATTTCAGCTGGAAGGTCTTGTATTTATTTATTTATTTAGGGTGTGCCAGAATGCTTATAGAATATATCATAATGGGTTGAAAGAGATTTCCCTAAGTTCAAAAGAAAAAAAAAAAGAAAAAGATTAGAATGAAAGTTTCTTTTCACAGCCCGGGAGAGTGGAATGAAGGAAAGGTCTGCCGAATTCATTATCTTCTGACTTTCATCTATGGATTGTAATATTGGATTGTAAGCGTTCTGACAGGGCATCGGAAGAGTAATGTTTGTACATTGCCACTTTCCCGGGAAGGTAATTTTCAGGAAGGATTATAGAGAGAACTTTTAAAAGCGGTAATAATACTGCATGATATTTTATCAACACTGCTGGAATTTGCTACAGTATATTTGTATGGCTTTAACTTGCTTCATTAGAATATATTAAGGATAGACATGTATCAATGAATGGCTTCTGTATATATATATACATATTTGCATCTGCTGTATAGTTTCATGGCATATGTAATATCATTCACAGAAATTATTATTGATAGTATTATTTTAAAATGAGATTTTATGTGTATGAGAATAAAATCATTTTACCAAGTCAAGAATTCTGAAGAGTTTTTTTTTTTCCATAAACAACATCGTACCCATTTACCTTATGTCTCTTAATTAATAGGCAAATGCGCTTTCCATTACCCTCGGGACTCAGTCTGAGTCAACACGATGTCAATTATTTAATGTAAATTCATCCTTACAAGAATCGAGCTGGGTTATTCCATCTAGAAATGTCTTGTTCTGTAATTAGGTTGCAATGTGTTTGGTGGATATTGCTGAATAAAAATCTACACCCCCACTGAACCCCACAATCAGAGGATGGTATTTCCCAGTTTTTTCTTTTTAGTTTTTTTTAATATCAATATTGCTATACATGGAGCCAGTAACTTTAAAACTAGTGGGTTCACAAAAAAAAAACATGAGGGAGATCAGTGCCTCAGATGTTGCACAGATAGCCATCATATTTTCATAACTTAATGTAAGGTGTCAAATATTTACAAGCAGAGCTGCATGTCATGTCACATAAATGAATCATCACAATGAACTAAGCATATACTGTAGATCTAGAAAATACTGGAGTGGCCTGAGAGTTTTAAAGAGTGGAAGATCTTCTCCAAAAGAAGAATTTGATTTCTTTTTTAGATGGTATGATGAAAAAAATTAATTTCCTGAATTGCTGGTAAAAAGGAAATAAATCATATAATAGTACAGTGAAGGAAGAAAATTTTGACAATATCTTGCAGGATCTGAATATTGTAAAATTATTCAGTAGGCTTCTAATGATAATAGCATTTATTACTGTATTTCAAAAGATTACCAGCATCTCAGCTATATGGACACACATAATGGTTCAGAACCTAACGCTTTTTTTCATGTGGACTCATGTTATTATTGTATCTGTTAATAATAATTCATTGTTACATTATTTCTATTTTAAGCAATATCATACAGATTAGAATGCAGTATCTGGCATGGCAGACCCTTTTACAATCTAATTGAATAGCTTCTGAATGCAACTTGTAGCCCACTTTGTGGAGATTTTATTTTTTTCCCTTTGACTTCAAAGCAGGGCCTGTACAACAACAGAGGTGAGTCGGGGATGGGTAAGGGAAGAGGTTACCAGTAGGACAGCACATCCCCTTCTATAATACATAAAGATGGGTATGGGACTAGACTCCATGGGCCTAGGGTGCCACAATCCTCTTCACTTCCTCTTTCTGTCAGTTTTGCTGAATAGAGCATGTGCAGTAGCAGATTTCTGATCTGTGACCTTGTAGGTGACACCATCAGCTTGACACTGGGTATGAGACTAAGAATAAAATAATTGCCAAACCACAGATTTTTTTAATTTTGTGGCCAAGCATCACAGTATCTGTTTGTTGGCTTTTGGTTGGCTCCTCTACTTGCACTATATGTATATCCTGCTCCTCCTCAATTAGATTGCCTTATACTCATCTATTTCCAGTTTTTCTCACAGCACAACAGAAGAAATTTCTTCTTCCACATTTTCGATCACTACATCTCCCTGATCTAAACTGACCAATTAATCAGAGAACGGTGATGGCTACAAATTTGCAGTGGTCACAGAAACAGCTCTTGACTCTCTCCTTATGCAGTGGTAGGTGACAATGAATGAGAGGTTTTTGCTGCCCTAAATACACCTATGAGAACAATTTGACTCTTTCACAGACTTAGAGGATATTTAAGAAAGTTGAAAAAGTTTTTCGACCTGGTAAAGCTGGTGAAATATCATCAGTATTTTGACTGGGCTATTTTCAACAAGTTATAAAGTCATTCCATCAAAATTTTCACTGAAAAGTGTTTGCCTCATTTAGAGGGTTATTGATCAGAAGTGAGAATTTGACTGTTGAATTGAATTCTTATCACTTATCAAAGGAATCCCATATGTGACTGCGTCAGTATTCCCTTAGCAAATTCACAACTGCGTCAGTATTCCCTTAGCGAATTCACAACTGCGTCAGTATTCCCTTAGCGAATTCACAACTGCGTCAGTATTCCCTTAGCGAATTCACAACGGCGTCAGTATTTCCTTAGCGAATTCACAACGGCGTCAGTATTCCCTTAGCGAATTCACAACGGCGTCAGTATTCCCTTAGCGAATTCACAACTGCGTCAGTATTCCCTTAGCGAATTCACAACTGCGTCAGTATTCCCTTAGCGAATTCACAACTGCGTCAGTATTCCCTTAACGAATTCATGACTCCGTCAGTAGCCATCTATTGTGTAGTGTGCAGCTGTCGTTAGCTGGTGAATTCACCACATTGCAGAGTTTGCTGAATACGTGAATACGGGGAAGTGGTGAATTCACAACTTTACACAACAATTTGGGCTTTAGTCAACAACCCCCTTAGGTTGGCAAAAAAACTATTTTTTCCTGTGGAGAAGGTCCAGTCATTTTGGCACAGACAGATTAGTTTTCACATTGAAAAAAAACTTCAATATTGATATCGATATGTAAAGGAAGGGGAACCACACTAAAAATGGACCGATATTTATAGAGTTTGATTTTTATTGATATAGAATATAGATGAATTTTTTATTGGTCCTTTATAAATCAGCAGAATGGAAAGTTCAGCTAAAATAATTCATGTTAAAAAGTGACAAAAAAAAAAAAATTAGTAAAGTGAAAATGACCGCCTAAGAATAACAAAACACAAAAGAATAAAAAATAAATAGAAAAAACTAAAAAAATGCTCTAAGGCTTCAGCCTTGCAGTTTAATGGATCACCTGCCAGAGCACTTTGACTTGTTAACAGACATATTAATATTGGGTGATATTTATAAAACTTGAATAGATTTTTTGACCACTTAACACTGGACCAGTTTTATTTCTATTTATGGCAGTATTAAAAAGATTTTATTGCCATCTTGATGCATTTTTTTTTTTTTACATCGAACAGATCTTTTTCATTCTATATAAATCAACTGAAAATGTTATAGATATCCCCCTGAGAACAGAATAGTTAAAGCTTAAAAACTGGCAAAAGTCTCAGCCCTTTGTGTGACAGCAATGAAAACATGTCCTGCTTACCCAGATAAATGCCCCCATACTATAGCCAGATCTACATCTCTCTCCCTGCCTAGAACTTCTGAGACCTGTCTCATTTTTCCTAAATATGGCAGAGTTTCAAATCTAAGCCCCACAAAGGCTTTCCTGGCAAAGGCAAGACACTTTCACTGTTTTTTCTCTGAAAAGGGTACTTGTGGTCTTTTAAAGACCAATCCCCTACGTTTGAATTACCAAGTTGGCACACATCTGCACCTTGTTGCGTGCATAATGATATATTTTCAAGGTTTTTTTTTTCCTTACAAACCCGTGAAAATCCCTGAAAACCATTATTAAACTTTTGAAGTTCAATACAAATTCCTACTATTGTGTTCGAACTTAGCATATTCTGTGAGATTTGTAACACAGTTAAAGGTTAGTCAAATAAACCATGGAAAATGCAGACTTCCTAAATGATTGGTTTTTAGCTTGTATCTGTGCAAGTCTCTATTTTGGCTTAATCCAATAATTCAAACCTGCCTTGAATCAGCAGTGTCAGACTTATTTGGATTTGCATGAATGTGAACTACTCGTCTTTAGATATAAATTCATAAAATACATACAATCATTGTCTGAAGCATTTAATGCCATATAAGCACCATTGCTCTCTATAAACCAAATTTTCAAAAGGAATTATAGAACACAGCATAATTTGTACAAAAAGATATATTTCTTTCTGATTGATCACCATTACAAGTCATGAAAGGATGACAACATTAACATATTATATATATATATATACATAATTAATATTTTCTGCACTGCACATAAGGTTTAGGCAGATGTGGAAAGAATTCTGCAAAATAGAAACATTCATACTTTATTTTTTATATCAAATAAAACATGCTGAATGTCTTAAAGACATCATCTGTATGTTTGAGAATATTGTCTTGCTGCAGAATAAATTTGAGGCCAATCACAGACGTCTCTGATGGAATTGCATAATGGATATATATCTGCCTGTATTTGGACGATGTCTGGATGATGTCTAGAGATTGCACTTCTATACAGGATGTATCTTACTGGGATGAAAGAATAACTCCAATTTGGCTTGCCAAAGCTTTTGCCATCACTAAGGCACTTACTTGATTTTTCGGCACTTTTCTCAGCAAAACCCACTTAACACATTTGAAAGCTTAAGCTGGTGAACTGAAAGTTTCGAAGAATAACTGTATTAGTTTTGATACTTAGTTCCACTTTAGTTATAATGCTTTGCTTCATCAACCCTTGTCTTTTTCTGCACATTGAAATCATATTCATTCCTGTACGCTACTATCCTTCTTGTCCCTAGGTCTGAGAGTGCTTTATCTAATGCAGAATCGACTCAGCTTTCGTGGGGTGTACAATTTTATGACATGTAATGTCAATGACAAACTATGCTTTTATGTGCAATGTAACAAGATCAAATCATTTAGGAACTTAAGGATACAGTAGGCTGTGTTACTCCTGTTACTAGAAGATAAACGTTCAGCAGCCTTTTATTGTCACTGCAGTGGATTAGAATCTGCTATTTACAGTTATATGCAAAGTATTCACTGTAAGGTGGTGAGAAAGAATAGGACACAATTTCCTCAAGGTTTTTGTTTAGAAAAAAAAAAAAATCCATAATTGAGTTTCAGAAACTAAACATATGCATGACATGTCATAGTTCCATAGCTCAGTATTTTAAAGGAAAGGGAAAATGTGGCCCTATTCTTACTGTATGTATTTATTCACCCTTATCATTTTTTAAAAATATGTGTTTCTGCAAGAGCAAGGTTTAACCACCAACTCTTTACTGACGTGTCAATGTTCAATAAAAGTGTGACGTCAATAGTCAAGCAGTGGCTGGCACATTAATAGTGTCAGTGCAGTAACTGAATGTTGCTGTAGTCATATATGCATCATATAAACCTGAAAAAAAATATTTAAAATGTTACTGTCTTATATTACACCATTATTTTATTATCCTATTCAAATGTTTTTTTACACAAGCTCAGCCATTTTGTTACATTGTGTTTTTATAATTTACAATGAACATTCATTTTTCATATAATACAACATCTCTTAAGCAAGCACACAAAATATTATATTTTTTTCAATTTAAATGATTATTTTAATGCTGAGTTTCAAACATTATTAAGGGGATATTTACTAAGATCATTTTGACCTATTTGCACATTTTTTGCCTGATTTTTTGGGATGTTTTTTTTCCCACTGCATTTTTCTTTTCCCCTAATTCATGAAAAGTTGAAATCATTTATCAATACTGAGATAAAAAATGATATTGATAAATATTGATGTGTTACTACTGCTAAAGATTACAATACCTTCAGTGGAGCCCTTTGATATCGATAATGATATCGCCGATATTTTTGCCAGGAAGTTAAAAACATTTTTGGGTCCCATCTCCATAAGGAATAATGGGTTTTCACCACTCTCAACCAGGGGAATTCTTGTATAGGTAAAAAAAAAGGTTAAAATGTGCTCAGTAAATTTCAATATCAGCAAAAAAATGGGCAAAAATGGCAAAGAACAAAACCTAACCGAAACTGTACACATGACCTGTATGAGGTCATGGGTAATTCCTTCTTTCAAGACTCCCTACTCACTAATTATCTGAGAATACTGTAGTTCTCATTTCGTTTTTCCTTAGAGTACAGTACAGGCCCTGTGTTGCATTGTTTAGCAGGCAATGTCCGATAAGTACGTTACATATCGGTTGCTCATTCCCAATGCCTCAGTGTGCCGGTCCCCTGAAGTAATCCTTGGTAGCTTGTGGGGTGCTGAGAGAAAAAAAAGGCCATTCAAATCCACAGTTGTAGTATAAACTCCAGCACTCCCAGGAAAAAACAAACAATCTTTATTCCATCAATGAGTAAAAACAGGATCCAGTATCAAACTGTAAAAACAATTAAATGGCACCCCCTATGCCCGAGAAGTGACTGAGATGTCTGGAATGGGATGCCCTTGTCTGGGCACTTCAACATTTGAAGTGTAGTCATGTCACTGGGGATTCTTTGTTCCAACTGTCACAAATTTGCTACTCCTTATTTACTAAGCAAAGGGATTCCCTTAATGAAGAAGCAAACAGCAGTGTTACAATTTATTATTTTTGCATGTAATAGTCTGGGTATTCACTGAATGATTGTTTGTGGAGTGTGGGCATGACACGTTGGGGGTGCCCTTTCTGCTGTTTTTACATACTTTATTGGATGTTACTATGGATCCTGTTTTTAACTTTTGTGGTTAATAAAAGTCATTGATTTTACTTCTGGGAGTGCCGGATTTTACATCACATGACACTTTGGATGCCAGTGATAGTAAGGTAACCATGGAAGGTTGGCCAATCTTTTTTTTTAGATTATAAAGATGTCTACCTGTAGGTGCAACTTTACAGGTACCACTCTTCTCAATTATAGGGGTGGTGTACCTGTAAGCTTATACAATAAACCCTAAGCATAAAGTATATTATTTCTAGCTTAAGCTTTTCTCTATCTTTAGTTCCCTTTTAAACCATGTCATTCACTAGTGAATTTAAATGAGCCATTTAAATATTAAAACACAAGACTTGCAATAATAATTGTACAGCAGTAGGCTTCAGTGTAGCTCTTAGTGCCAGCTTACATTTAAATGCTGCCATGCCACTGACAATTCATTACCAGATTTATAAAATGAGAAGTAGTTAAAAGCTAAGCCAATTAATGTAATGCTTTTTTTCCATATACCTTTTGAAATAAGACCCATGAACCTTTTGATCTTTCAATAATGGTTTTCAGATTTAAGATCCATTCATGGGATAACTCCATTGCCAGCTATCTAGCAGAAAGCAGATGTCTAGTTTATCAAATTTGTTTAAGAAAAGGGCATTTATCAGAACCAGTCAGCTCAATATATGTGATAATTAGAGCAGAAGACTTGGAATGACTAATTCCCTTTTAACTATCTCAGCTTAGTTATATCTCCCTTATTAAGTTTCTGAAATACTTAAATTAGTGTGTACGTCTAAGGACATTGCTAAGTAATTTCCAATGTCAAGTAAAATTAAAGGGATAGTATCACAGTTTCACAGTTTGATAAGACAATGGTGATTACCTACTGGTAGAATCTCCCAAAGCAGGGAAAGTGGCATTTTACACACCCCTCCCTTTTAATCAAATATCACATCTCATTTTCCAGTCTATACTGAATAGAGGCTCAAGCTTTAATTAGGGATAAATATCACTATAAAATAGCACAGTAATGAGTGCTTATAGTTAAAGCTAGGGTTCATAGTCATTCGCTTGTATGAGCACATTAAATACAGAACCAGACTCAATGAGAACATATAAAATCTCATAGAAGACCTAATACAAAGTGGATCAGGGAAAGAAAAGCTTTCCAACGAAAGAGTACAGATGAGAAGTCGTCTCCATGACTGACTATAGAGGGGGCAAAGGGGGCAACTGCCCAGGACATCAACCTCAAAGGGGCCCTGTCATTCTAGAAGAAAAAAATGTACAAGGTTTCACTTGAAAAGTATTGTCACCGACCTGGTACTAGCAGCAGTTAACTTGGTCTAAATCTTTCTGCTGTGCCAGGTCATGGGTAACACTACCCCCTCCCCTGCTCCCTTGTACATCAAACCCCAGATGTCAGGATGGAAATAGAAAAAATTTTCCGAGGTGATAGCACCATCTTCTTTATCTATAACTAATCCCCACCACTGCCATCCTTCCCCCCTCCCTCCATAGTAACTAACCTGAATTTGGAATGTGGACTGGAAAGTTGATATTACAAAATAATGTGAATACTTTATTTTTGAAGTATTTATATTAAGATTACTCTTTAATGCAATTGAAAACATTTTTCAGTTTGGGGGACTAGTGCTTCAATAAAATGACTAGTTTCTGGTAAAGCCTCCACAGCATCTCATTTCTTCTAGATGTATCAATGATTATTTATTCTCATCTCTGGGGTACTAGATCAGCTGACAATTCAGGGACAAAATTTGACATCTGCTGTTATAAAGGCTTGAGTGATTCGAATCTGATTATATTTAAATAAGATGCAATCATTTTAGCCCTGCTAAATGGAATTTTTATCATTGTCAGGCAGACAGTGATGGAGCGTGCATAAAGGACAATACAAAGATTGACAAAAAATATAAAGTAGGTAAGAATAGGATTAGCAGTGTTGGACTGAAGTGCTGAGGCCCACCGGGAAACAAGAGATAAGGGGCCCATAACAAAACCATTTCCTTCAAGTCACTGCATTTACCTCTTAAGTCCCTATGATTACCTTTTGTCTTATCTCTTTTAGGGTGAAATTTTTAAAAGTCGAAAACAATTATTTTGACTTTTTTGCCTGTTTTTGTGAAAATGTAGAAAATTAAGTTACGGGGCATGAAAATGGGCAAAAAGTAAAAAGTTATGTTTTTGACCTTTTTGCCCGCTTTTCACCCATTTTTTGGCTGTTTTGGGAGTGAAAATGGCCAAAAAATGGGGACAAAAAGGTTGAAAACATAATTTTCGTGATGAAAAATGTTCAAAAAAGTCTAAAAAAATTGTTAAAACTTTTGTAAATTTCGACCTAAATCTCCAAACCCCTATCTACCTAACATTACCATTAAGCAACCTGCCATGATGGTGCTTCTTGAAACTCCAGGAGGGCCACTTGGTCTTGGTTCACCTGGACTTTTCCATGTCCTGGTGGGTCAGACCAACATTAAGGATTAGAAGAAGGTAAAAATATGCCTCTTACCTAAGATATTTAGTTCCCATTAAACATTTTGTATCATTTTTCTGTGTCCATAATGCTATTTGTTTATTATGTGCTGTTTAATTTTTTCCCCCCATATCTTAAAATCTGGGCACAGCTCAGATGTGTATAAAATATGAAGATACTTGTGTCTCAGGATTTCTGACAATATTTACCAGCTAATTACTTGTTAGTTAAATAACCCAGATTCACATAAAAAAAACCCCTAAAATATCCATTTAACATTTCTCTAATCCTTGATGTTTCCTGGTAGGCTTTAAGTTCATTGGAGCACAAAGAGTTAATTTTATATCTGAAATGTAATATTCAACATAATGTTACAGGATTGCACTGATGAAAGACATCCTGGGAATGGCATACAATGTGCTGTCAGCTACAAGTAGGAGATAAAAGGCATCTTTCGCACACTTCACTTTGCTAATAAATGAGTGTATAACAGAAACCTGCTGGGAAATAGGGCACACACAAAATCTGGTGCTTCTTGTTGTAACTGCAACAATCTGAATAAAGTAAATTTCATAGTTTTTAATGTTACAAGCACGCATGGATATAAATAAAAGGGGGTGGGGGATAGCTGTCATCATTTTTGCAACTATTCTCTAGTAATAATATCAGCAAACAAAACATGACAAAATAGCGATGTTGCCCTTTATAATGATATTCCATGGCTTTTACGTTTTTTAATGTTATCATTAAAGTAGAAACAGATAGCTATGGTGGTATTGTCTCCTTTGAACAGATCCTTGTGAAGGTGTCATCAGTTTTCTATAATATGACTATTCATGATGAATTTGCTATAACACAGCCCTGCAACTGCAATCAAAAAGTGATAGAACATTTTGGGTTGTTCTCACCACCCTTTGTAAGGGTGTAATAATATGGGTTACTCCCTGTTTAACTATGATTGTTTTTCTTATCGTTTGTAAAATGAAAATAGTGGGTATATGGATTTCAGTGCTTATTTCTAACAGAAGTCAGGTTAACAAACATGGATATCCATGTGCAATAGAGAAATATTGTTGTTGTTTTTATATAGAATATAATTATAAATAAACAGGTATGTATACCTCCATACTTTCTAGGGTGTATGCAGTTTTTTATCTGTAGATACATTTCTTGCATCAAGGTCCATAAATAATAATGTAACAGTTGTTATTAAACATATTAAGTTGGTGCCCATAATAACTTATTATCGCTACTCCCTGCTGTAGTTGTACATGTGTAGCTGCAGTCTTTTTACGGAACTAGGCAAAGTGGGAGTTACTGAAGTGTCAGATAAAAATTTCATGTAAAACTAAGCAAGGATATGATTTGGTATTAAAAATCTCCATGCAAACCTACCACTATCAAAAATAATTGATAAGGATCTATTGGTTCTTCCAATTGAAAGCCTAGCATACTGTTAAGACTGCCAACCCTTGGAGCAGAATTTGACTAATGATTTTATAAAAATGTTCTGACAACCAAAAATATTTCGTGATAGAAAAAAAGAGAGAACAGGTCCCACTAATATAGTGCATACTTATACTTTATTAATAAATCTAATGAAATAAATAAAAAAATAGAAAATAGCAGTGAATAGTAATATTACAATCAATTTTAAAAAATTACCACCATAGGACCACAGCACAAAAATTACCACCATAATATTCAAGCTTGGGGATCATATATAAAACCTCGCAGTGTAGTAAGAATTACCATGAGAGGAAGCCCTGACCTAAGAGGGCGAAATGCGACTGGTGGGAGGAATGCCAGTCATTTTCTAAATCTTCCTCTTCTATTCATACATCAGATTTAAGAACGTGCTTTACATCCATTAGGAAGATTATGGGAGTAATTCATCAAGAAGCGAAGTGAGCTTCGATCTGTTTGGCTCACTTCGCTAATAGTAGTATGCGTATGCTGATGCTGTGTACGCGGACATCAGCATGCGCATTAAAGGAATTCCCGTCTCGGTGAGAGAAAAAGAGTTGCCTCACCGAGATAGGAATCCCTTTAATACGCTCGCTGATGTCCGCATACAAAAGATATTAAAGATATTAAAGATACTACACGCATTGTACGCCTTAAAACTAGGGCGTACAATGCGTGTAGTATCGGAAGTAGCCGGCTCATGAATATTCATGAGCAGTGCCGTGCGCGAAGTCCCTTACCATCGCGCACGGCACCGCTCATGAATATTCATGAGCGGCGCTCTCGTGACCCGGCTATTTTTGTGCTTATCCTTCGTGCCGGGTCACGAAGGATAAGCACAAAAATAACCGGGCCACGAAATTTAAAGTTTGGGAAACACTGCACTATAGTATTACGCTAGTTTCCCCCCTTTTTGTGCTGTGGTCCTATGTTGGGCATTGTTTTTAATTGATTGTATTATTATTATTCACTGCTATTTTCTATTTTCCATTTATTTTATTAGATTTGTTAATAAAGAATAAGTGTGCACTATATTAGTGTTCTCTTCTTTTTAATCACATTTGTCTATTATTACCTTTACTACCTTTTAGTAGCATCTTTACAAATTGGCTATTTACTTATACATGTTTTTCTCACTACCTATCATGGCTTTATATAACCAACAATATTTACTGATATATTAAATGGCAGTTAAAGCCACAAGCTGACCTTGCGTTGTTCCTGCAAGATTACCATGCGAGTTTTTGATCTCTATGTTTTGATAAAAGGTAGTCATACTACTCATGTAAAGTATGACTATCTTTTTATTGAAAAATTCTAACAGTAGAGATCTAAAAACTCACACGGTAATGTTGAGGGAACAACGCAAGATCACATGTGATGAACTCGGAAAGACCGAGAGCAGTCTTTCTGACTTTAATTAACTTCACCCCTAATGCTTAGCTTAGTAATGTCTTTGTGTCAGACAGAGGGCTTATGTCAATGAAACAAAGAACTACAGCACAGCCATTGCAGGGGCAATGGTATTGTCTATTTAAAAAAGCTTTTATGACCACTATCACTTTTTGATGCATTTTTTTTTCACATTAAAAAGTTGTTTTTAATTATATATAAATTGGCGGAACACACTATAAATATTCCCCTTGAAATGGGTGTTGAATTACAAACCCCAAAATCAGAAAAGTTGGCACATTGTGTAAATCGTAAATAAAAACAGA
>WMED01000387.1:0-36187 GCA_019650415.1 Pipa parva
TTTTTTTTTGCTAAATATTGAAACGAACTGGGAAAAGCTCTTTTCCCATAATTCCATTTTAATAAAATAAGCAATGGGTAAACTAATTATTCTTTCTGCTGTTTACAAATATTTACCATCATCCTCCAGCAAACTTTTTTTTTGTTTTGTTTAGCAGTAAGTATGAATACAATAGCTGAATACAAAACCTAAGTGTAATACATTTCCACTAGTTTTTGGCCAAATATTCATTGATTTTTTTTCTGTTCTCCCTATTTTACCTTTTCATAAAATGATTTTTTAACTTCACTTCAATTCTCATAAATATTACACCACTATATAAATATATCTTCTGTGTTGAAGACAGAAAACATGTTGCCAATTTCGACATGCTAGTGGGGCTTATTCATCAAAGAGAGAATTGAACTGTTGAGATTAAAGGGGGTCATTCATTAAAGGCCAAATTCACCTTGCATAGTGACTCTGCGTCTGTTCGCGTCAATACGATTAGGAAATCGCAAATTCACTTCTTATTTATGAAGCAGTGGGCAGAAGCCATCGCATGCGTAGTGCGGCGTTGTCAGTCGCACTATAGTAGGATGAGAAGTCATGTGGAGGGAGGAGACATCAGTCTCACCATATCCCACTAACTGTATGTAAGTGAAAAATACTTATTTTTATATGTCACCTTGTGTCTAGTTCATGTTTAGTAGTAGACTAATTTAGTCGCAGTCGCCATTGTTACTTTTGAATGAATAGTCGCCTTATGCAACACTGGAGCCCTGTCATCAACCCCTTAATTCGCCACTCTGATCTGGTAAAGTCAAAGAGGTGAATTCGGAGCAGTACGCCTTGCACAGACTCCGTCACATGCTGAATTACCTGTGCCCACCCGCACAAATTGATGCGAAGAGCTCCGTAAGTCCACAACTGCCATAAGTGTCAGAATTGGTCACAAATTCGTCACATCGCAGAGATTTTTGAATAAGCGGAGTTGGGGAAGTCACGACAGGATGTGAATACGGGCATTTACATGATTGTTCAGACTTTAATGAATGACCCCCTTCTTATCACTTCGAGTTGCTATGCTCCAGTTCTCTACTTTACTTATTCACTAAACAGAGGATTACCATTACGAAGACGCATCAGTATTTGGACAGTAGGAGCCCTGCCATCGGCCCAATAATTTGCCATTTTAGTCTGGCAAAGTAAAATAGGTGAATGCGGCACAATATGCCCTGTCAAATTCACTACGGCAACATGCTCCAATGCATGATGAATAGGAAAATGACCTGTGCATGCGCACATACAGTAAAGTGGTGCTATAAGCTTCGGAACTCCACAACTGTTGTAAACATGCATATTGGTTATGAATTCGCCACACTGCAGAGTTTTCTAAATACACCAATCTGGGGAAGTGGTGAATAAATGTGAATTTACATGACTTTACGCGACTTTTCAGCCTTTGGTGATTAAGGAAAGGAAGAAGGGGTTGATGCTGAGACTCCTAGCTGTCAGATTTACATTTTGCCATAAGACTTTAAAACCAGAATAATACTGATAAAAGTAGTGATTTTTGCAGCTATTCGTTTAAGTGAATAGTAGACACATGAGAAAAAAAAATCAGCTGAAAATGGAAATCACATAAAAAAAAGTTCCCGTGAATTAACATTGCTGCCCTTTTAATATTACATCCTTAATGAACTATGGGAGAGAAAAAATGCAGAACAATAGGGAGCCAGGAGTTTAAAAAATAAAAGCTGTAGAACAAGAGGCTACATTAATGTTTCTGTTCTCTACTTATTTTCCACAGTAGCAAAGATATAAGGTTAAATTCTTATTAAGGCTTTTGAGTCTCTCCTCTATAGAGCTTTACAATGCAATTTAATGTAAACTTCTCAGGATAGAATCCTCAAAAGCAGCAGTCGACTCTTATTAACATCAACCTTGGTAATTGTGGCAAGGCATTAATGAGAAAGGGATTGTGGGTAAACCGCCTTAAAATTGCACGCTGCTAAAAAGCTTGTTGTTCTCTGCTTTTGTTACATTATACAATTCAGTGTGGAATTTTGCAGGCTAAGATCCTGAAAAGTGGCAGCCTTCTTTTGTTAACAACCAATACTCAAGATTTGTTATTTTCTCTTTTCTTAATGCACTTTTTTTTTTTTTTTTTTTGTGAACCATTAATAAGAAAAGAAATGTTTTCTGCAAGTTTAAGATTCTGAACAAAACAATCATTCACAGAAAGTTTCACAGTGTTAAAGGGCACCTGTCACCTTAAAACTCTAATACTAATTTAGGTTCTACTATTGAAATAAACATTTTTGTAAATATATATGCATTAAAATAAATGTACCTTTATACAACGTTTCTCTCTGTCATCTTCCCGGTCAGCCTGACTTTTTTTTTCCGAGTCGGGATGGGCGGGACTAAATGATGATTGACATTATAGCTCCTCCAATCAGATCCCTGCTAGATCGTGATTTAAGGGATCTGGTTGGAGGAGCTATAATGTCAATCATCATTCATCCCCGCCCAGCCCGACTCTGGAAAGAAAAGTCAGGCTGACAGGGAAAATGACCGAGAGAAACACTGTATAAAGGTACATTTTTTTAAAATACATATATATTTACAAAAATGTTTATTTTGTTAATAGAACCTAAATTAGTATTAGTTTTGAGGCACTTTAAATGATGGAAGTACGGTGTCAATCAATGGCATAACTGTAGACAAGTGCACTTTGGCAAAATGTGTTTTTGTGTGGAGTTGGCTAACCAAAGCACAGCCTGAGTTGCTGTGTGTAAATAAAATGTAAAAAAAGGTGCAAAGTTATGCCCTATGGTCACATATTCACCACTTCGCAGACTTTGTTCAATAAACGAATATGGGGAAGTGGAGAACAGACATGAATTCACAGCTCTACACAACAATTTGGGCTTTAGTCAATGAGGCTCACAGTGCCTATAAGCTCCTGAGATGTAAATCTCACACTCTGAGTTTCTGAAAAGAGAGGAAGGAGGTGCTGTAGCTTGGAATGAAGTTGTGTAGAGAGCATGTATGTATCCCTAAACTGACCATACTTTGCAATATATTTTGCAATCAGTTTGCTCAATATTGATTTGGTTAACCATTATGCCATGTCAGTGTGGAGATTTACACAAATGTTTTGAGAGATTAGACTCCAGTCTGGTTGGATTTCAGATCACCAAAACTGAAAATCCAGGCTGCAGTGAGCCTCTGTAGCCTTGGTTGAGTAATTATATAACCATCAATAGCACAGTACCTAAAGATAGATCCCCTAGTGTGTTAAAAGGGAACTGCTTCCCACAACCTACAGACGATGATATATAAATATCGCCTAGTCACTACTGTCCCAATATAAGGTGCTGCAATTCAGAGGAAAAGGCACATGGGATCAATGCATAGTATGATCAGTCAACACATTGGGGTTATTCACTAAAGTCCAAATTGTTTCGTATAGGTACAAATTCACCAGATAAAGACAGTCGCAATAGGCTCCTACTGTCGCAGTCACATCTTTATAATGAGAATATTTTCGCAGTCATGACTTTATTATAGGAAAATTGTCGCAATCTTAACTTTAAAAAATTGTTGCGACTTTACAATGGGGAAACTGTCATGGATTTGCTATGGGAAATCCGCTGTTTGAGAATTCGACAGTCAAATTCGCACCTTAGTGAATAACCCCACATTATCTTGAAATCTACTTTTAACAGTAATTCCCCAGGATACCCCTAGATTGCTATGGTTAGAACTGGCTTTACTAATTTAATTTAATATAGGGATTATGGGATTTAAGCTGGAAATGGGGTAGAGTAATGAGAGTATCCTATTTATTAGAATGCAGTTGTTAGTAAATATGTATGTGTGTTTTATTCGACTGTATTAGAATGCCAGTGTAACTCATGAGTAATATTCCTCTAACATGATTGTGGGTAAACTGCAGAATGTAGAATCTGCTTTATTGAGATGTCAAGGCTTATCAAGGGGTAAGTGAGGTAATTCACTCATTATGGGCTTTGAAAAGAAAAAAGTGTATTTGAGTTTACAGAATTACACAGAAAGATCTTCCCAGACTGCACAGAGAGAACATATTGCTGAAAATATGAAATCTGTGGAAATCAGCAGTAAGTGTAATCTGAATTAATCAGTGGCTGCCATTCTGTCGACAAGTGTCATCCCGTCATCCAAAAATGACTGGGAACGCGGAGGCACGGCAGGCAGATAACATATGCGCTCTGACAGCCAAATGGTTCGTAAATGTTTGTATTAAAAGGACACCAACACTGAAATGCATTTATTTTATGAAACAATGTGATGAAACATTCACAGGTATCAATGTAAAGAATTTCACTGCCTTGATAGAACCTAAGCTGCTGCTGTATATATTGATGTGAGGAGTCTGGGAATGACACTTACTTGGAACTCTTGACTTCCTGCTACATGTAGAATTAAATAAAACTCTAGTAACATCATGCATTCTTTTACAAAGGAGACTTTTATCAGATGTGCCTATATTTTGCTACGTATTACTTGTATTTTTGCAAAGCTTATACCTCCTAAGTACAGATAAGGGGTATATTTGTTGCAATATTTACATCCTTCCAATTATTGTTAATCCACTAGATGGTAGAGTCATCTTCTGGCAAACTGTTAATGGAATTTTATGTACATAAACAACTATGCAGCAACGATACACATGTCTGGATCAGTTGAGTTTTAATCCAAGAAATGACTAGATGAGGCCCACCACCAAGGATTCCTGCTGTAATTAATTTGATAGTTGATGGATCAACAGTTTTTTTGTTTGCATAATTTTGAAGCTTTAATCAGACCCACTTTCCAGGTAAAAACCATAAGAGGACCAGCAACTAAACCACAATGTTTTTTTTGTGATCAACCAGCAGTATAATTACAGGTGTGCATAGAGGTTTCAAACCACAAACCCTCTGGGGAAGCTCAGTCCACTCCCCAATGGACACAAACAAATGTAACCTCCCACCACAAAAGAACACTGCAGTATAAAGGGGCAGCATCCAATCATAATATTACTGGACATATCTAGCAGGAATAAAATATACTGCTGGTTGGGGCAGTAGGGGCAGTGATGTTATAGTGGCGTGTGAGAGAACTTTGGTCCACGGCTTTACTGAAAGCTAATGTAAATGCATTAGCAGAGGGGTAGCTCAGGGTGTTATTGACTAAAATGAGAATTTGACTGTTGAAGTGAATTATAATCACTTTCATTAATCAGTGGATTCCCATAGCTATGTCAGAATTCACATAGTAAAGTCATGGCCGTGTCAGTAGCAGACTATTGTGTAGTGTACCACTGTTGTTAGCTGGCAAATTCGCCACATCGCAGAGTTTGCTGAATACTCCAATATGGAGAAGTGGCCAATTCATACCTTTATGAGACAATTCAGACTTTAGTCAGTAACACCTTGTGTCTTGGGATGCTGCACATTTATTGAAGTTAATGGTGTCAGATGCAGTTTTCTTCTGTAGTGCGGCATATTCAGTAACCCCCTCAGTGTTTAGCACTACTGACTTACAGTGCTGGGTCCTGAGTTCAATACACCCTGGTCACCATGTGCATGGAGTTTATGGGAGTTATTTATTAAAATGAGAATTCAACTGCTGAAATTAATTATCATCACTTCGGGTTACTACTGGGGGTTATTCACTAATGTCCAAATTGTTGGGTATAGGTGAGAATTCGCCAGATAAAGACAGTCGCAATAAGCTGCTATTGTCACAGTCGCGTCTTTATAATGAGAATATTGTCACAGTCGCGACTTTATTATGAGAAAATTGATGCAATCTTAACATTAAAAAATTGGCACGACTTTACAATGGGGAAAGTGTTGCGGATTTGCTGTGGGAATCCAACCGCGTCTGTAGCCAGCTACTGTGTAGTGTGTGACCGTCATTAGCTGATGAATTCACCACATATTACAGTTTGCTGAATACCCAAATAAGGGTAAGTAGTGAATTCACACCTTTACACGACAATTCAGATTTTGATAAATAACCCCCAATTATATGTTCACCCCATACTTGTGTAGGTTTCCTCCCGCAATCCAAAGGCAAACTAGGTTAATTTAAGCCTGACCAAACTGGCCATAGTCTGCGTCTGTTTTTACATGTGTTTTGATTATAGAGAAGCAAACTCCATGGGGCAGGGACTGAACGCTATGATTAATGTTTGCAAAGCTTTATGGACAATGTCACAGCTATATAACAAAATAAAATGTTCTTGTGCAATCCTGTGCAATTACTTAAACACTACAATTATGCCAATGAAATCTCAAAAAAATACTTCCAATTTATTTTATAGAATTTTTTTTTGAGATTTTTTTTTTGTCATTCTTTTTGCAGTTCCTGAAGTGTTTTGCATTATGTCTGTCGCACAACATTCAGCAAAAGCTACATAGTCCATTTAATCCTATAAAGCTACCTACAGTGCAGTAAACATACCTGGCAACTTTTTTTTACCGAGCTCAGCCTGATATCCAGAAATAATGAATGTTTAGAATGCAGAAACATTTTGCTTTTATGTGGCACAGCACCATTCCAGGTTGAATTTTAAGCAACAATTAGGATACTTATACTGTAAATGCAAGTTCCCAGGTATGGCCACATATCTCCCGGTCCTAAAATGCTGTTATTAAAGAAACAATAAAAATCAATATGCATAAAAACATTTACCTTAAATTTGTTTTTCGAAAAAATATTATAAGTATTTATAATATGTCTTCAATAATGCATTACTGGAACAATTTAATTTCTATGTTCGTGACCCACACCACCCCTGAATCTTTAACTTCATATGATATTTGTTTGCTAGGTTGGCCCTTCTGTCAGTGCAGACAACACAGGAAATTTTATTGGCTAAACTCAAAAAGCAGAACAAGATCTATAAAAAAAAGCTTCTCTTCTCTGGGTATAAGCAATCCTCTACCTTTCCCCCAAGTCTTTCTTCTTGTCTTAGAAGTCATAGAGTACAGAGGTTAATGCTCTATAACTTATGTATTTTAGTGTAGTTATCTATTGTTTTAGAGCTTGGAAGGTACATCATCATCATCAGCATCATCTTTCAGGACCTCACGCCCAGATAGTTTCACACTTTGCATTCTTGGGTCACTGCAAATGGGACTGTTTTTGTTGATATGGTAACATATAAGGATGGAAAGTTATGGCCAAAGAATCCATGAAGAGGATCTCTAATTTAGTAATGGAGACATTGAGGGCTTATGGTGCACACTCCTTCTCCTGAATCATTTCATACACAAATCCATCCAGGTGAGAGCACAGTGACCACCATTGCACTTACCCACACATCCAACTGTGTTTGGGTACATACACTGATCTCCCATTGCACCTAGTAGCCTTGAGGCTTAGATTCCCATGGATGGACAGGACTTTGTACTGCCTTTGGATATAAGATCCTTAGTAGGATGGTAAGCTTATATGCCTTATACGTACTTATTGTACTACTGTCATTTGCACTCTGCAATCTCCACATTATTCCCTTACTCAGCTGTCCACCTGCATTTGAGATTGTACTGCTTTCATTCAGTAGTCTCTGAGGGGGTTATTCACTAAGGTGTGAATTTGACTGTCAAATTCGCAAACAGCGGATTCCCATAGCAAATTCGCGATAATTTCCCCATTGTAAAGTCGTTACAATTTTTTAATGTTAAGATTGCAACAATTTTCCCATAATAAAGTTGCGACAATATTCTCATTATAAAGATGCGACTGCGACAGTAGCAGCCTATTTCGACCGTCTTTATCTGGCGAATTCGCACCTATACGCAACAATTCGGACTTTAGTGAATAACCCCCTCTAAATGTCACCATTACATGGTTGAAACAAAAAACAAAAAATACGCAACCTTGCATACCATAAGTCTGCTGCTTAATTATTATACACCAGCAGACGATCACTATACAGTTTATTTCATTGTGTTTTAGTAATAGACGGGAAAAGATTTTCAGGATAAAACCTGTGATACATTTGCACCATGAAACTATACTTTGTTAAACCACTTAAGGTTTTTATAATTAAAAAAAAAAATCTATTTTGTTCTGTTAATTCAGCCTGGTATTTCTGTACAGTTGTGTGAAATAAAAGCTCGCTATCAATACTTTAACTGATAATGAACCAGTTTATAGGTACTTGCGCAGTTTCAAGGGGTTATGTTACCTCTTATGAAAATATATCACTTTTTTCTGAAACTTGTGCGTCAATGAGTGTTCCCAGTGGAATAGAATAAGAAGTATACAGTAGAGAAATGCTACATCTCTCCGGTTTGGCTGACAATTGTTTTTTTACATAAGCAGCACCAGAACAGTGCCACAACATGGTCATTTAAACTTCAGCAAGGTTAGATATTGATTTGACGTGGCCCTTACAATGTGAAAGGCATTATGGTCAGGCATTGTCTATCCAAAGCTGTTTGCGATTGGTCCAGTCTCTTGTACATTGTCTACTTTATTGGCTGTTGCTATATTATTTGTAAATAGACACACTTTTTTTTGTAGAAAATCAAAGGTTAAATTTCAAAAACCAGCTGGGCGGTCCCAAAGCAGTGCTGTTGAAAAAGTAGACTTCATCAACCATCTATAATCAAGAGCTGGGCATCTCTGCGTTATTGTATTTTACTTGGAGGTTATTTGTTTACCACTTGTCAAAACCAGATTTCGACTTGTAAGTCGCTTCTTGCACAGAGGAATTTATGTGAGCAGTCAGCAGTAATAAAGATGAACACAGTGTCCAACATTTCTGATTGGTGCGCTTAACAATCTCATCTTTCAAACAACTAAAAACTAGATAGGGGGGAATGGAAGACGTCTCTGCATCTCCATGTCTGAAATAACACACTTAGATCGCGGCTTCAGAAATGATGCTAGCACATCAATCATCTGTAATTATGAATTATAGTACGGACTGCGCTCTTTCCTTTTCTGGCAATTATTGTGTTGTCTAAATTCTGTAAAGCCTAAACAAATCCAGCCTAAATCTTAGCGGTGTCTTTTCCTGCAGTACATATTAGTGGATCCCACACACTGAACGCTGGGGAATTTCAATTGATTTTTCTTTCAAGAATTCTTTTGTGGTGCTGTTTTTTTCCAATACTGACCTAGACACATTGCTGCAAATAGGAATTGTTTTGTTTTTCCGTCTCTTTAAAGCTAATGCCATATTTCTGCTAGCATGATGCTCAAATTAAAGGTTCTCTTTACTTTTTTCCGTATTCTGTTTTGTATGTGTGTGTTCCTTTGTATTTGGCTTCAGAGATGAATATATAATAACATTCCTGTAATGACTCTTTTCCTAGCTTTTGCAATGGTGATAATGACATTGATCCAGATATTACCTTACCCTAGGGAGCCAATGGTGTAGTTGGCTCCCATAAGTGTTCTGATCTCTTCTCTAAGCCCTGCTTTTGGCACTCAATACATCTGATAATCCTCTCACAAAAAGAAGGTTAAGGAGTATGGTTGATGCTGTGCATTTGAACCTTGACTGAACTGCCGAGAGTCCCTTTAAACTTCTGGTTATGGTAACAGCAAATATCATTTTGGGGTTAAGGATGCACTTATGCACTGCTCTGTGATAGACATAATTAAAATATCCAGTAATATCAGATAAAGAAAAAAATTTGAATAGGTGTTGCAACTATTGTTACACAGTACAAAAATGCTTCACTTGTATTGCTTTATGTTCGTATTTTCATTGCTGGTTGTAAAAAATTTTTTATCTGCGGATCAAATGAACCTCTAAAGAAATGTTTTTGTTACGGTGGAACTTTATATAATGCTAGTGCATCTCAATATTAGAATATTTATCTATGGAGTATTGCTATCAAACCAACCGGGGCTTCCATAACACCTCTTCAGTTCCACCGGCTAATCGCGTCCATGCCAACGCCGCATTAATGCAGTTATTTGTGCAAAAGGAGCCACGACCAAGTATTGAGTGCATTTACTCTACATACTTTTCATTTGGCCAACATTTCTGTGTTCCAAAATATTCACATTTTCGGAGATAAGCACTTTTGTGTTTTCCTGGGCTGTAGGCCATAATCATCAAGATTAACATAAATAAAACACCTGAAAAAGTTCGCTCTGTTTGTAATGACTGTATAAATTATATGTGCTTCATTTTTTTTAATTGAATTACTGAAAAAAAAAAAAAACTTTGGGCGGGTAAAAGATTGACAATAGCAGCAAAGAAAAATAAATAAAACACA
This sequence comes from Pipa parva, assembly GCA_019650415.1. NCBI lineage: Eukaryota > Metazoa > Chordata > Amphibia > Anura > Pipidae > Pipa > Pipa parva. Next base: position 10,263 of record WMED01000387.1, read on the forward strand.
ATGCAATACAAATCCGGAATTAAACGTTTAAAGGTTATATTTTTACAATTACTGTATGGGAATAACTGCCATGTTAGCCAAAATGACAAAAAACATTTTGCTGGTGTTACTGGTCCTTTAAAAAAAAAAAGAAAATCTAACCATTTGTTGCCTTTATAAGTGTATGGTGTTTAGAACCTTCGGAAAAGGACATGTATTTTTGTACTTTTTGCAGTAAAATACTGTATGACTTCCAAAACTAGGAGCAAATCATCACATCTGGTTGCAGGCTTATCAGAGGACAGGGATGAAATTTTAAAAAGGACTTGCTGATTAATCCATTTAGTGAGCCTCATTCACTAAAGTGCAAAGTCACGTAGAGCTGTGATTTTGCTTCTATTCTCTGCTTCCCCATTATTAAGCAAAGTCAGAAAAGTAGCAAAGACATGACTTATTTGAGCGACTACGCTACGGAGCTCTTTGCTTCATTTTGCGTGTGCGTACACAGGTACTTCTACTATTGACTAAGATGCGGAGTATCTATTGACTAAGATGCGGAGTATTGCAAAGGTGCGAACACAACTAGGTGTACTGGTGATGAATTCACCTTTTTGAGTTTACTACTTTAGACTGATGAATTGAGGGTTGATGGCAGGGCTCCAGTTTAGTTGAAGGCGACTATTCATTCAAAGGTGACAATGGTGACTGCTACTAAGTGACAACATGACCTAGGGACAAGGTGACATAGGAACAGATAGAATATTCACAGAATACATTTAGTGGGATAAGGAAACTGACATCACTACCCTTCACTTGTCGAATTCGCCTCACTCAACATGACTTTTCATCCTACTTCTATCTGACTGACTATGCCATACTTCACAGTGTTCGCTGCTCTCTGCCTGTTCGACAAGTGTATTCTCCACTTAGTCAATAATGAGAAGTGAATTTGTGATTAGTTTGGTGATGCGACTCAAATTGTAGCAAACTGAATTCAACTGGTGAATTTGCACATTAATCAATGAGGCTCACTATGTGACCTCTGTTATAGGATATCACTGCTTGAAAATCACCCTTGGAGTTACTCTTCACCAGACCTATCTCTACCTAGCACTGGCTGCACTAGCCATGATATTATGCCTATAGTACTTCTACTGGGGCTTTTGGCTGCTCATTTAAATTTCATGCTAACTGACCACTGCACTAAGATTCTGAAAATCAACCTGTAAATCTAAAATATTGTTTTTTCTCCTAAAAATAGACTTTGATGAACGAATGGACTATGAATAAGCTAAAAGATTAAGCATTTCACACATTCCTCTCCCATATGGTTCCCTTCCATCCTTCTTCAACCAGTTAGCTTTATACTACTAAACAGTGGGTTCTATTGCATCATATCCTAGGAACTGTAGTTCTATAGTGCCTAACTTTTACATTTTACAGTTCACTTCAGGATATGAAACTAAGGAGAAAATAGGGCCATCCCCTCGCACTTTCTACATAAAACCAAATGTTTATGATTTTAGATTTATTAATAATCGATGATATTCTGTTTCAAGTGAAAATGAATTAAAAGATTGTAAACCAATTACTTTAAAGAAAATGAAGGTATTTTGGCATTCAGTGTAAAACCGATACAATTTTTAGCGGCGCTAAAACAACATTATAGACTTTTTCCCTGATCGAAAATAAATCCTTGTAAAAAAGAAAGATTTGATTGAGTATGGAATGAGAGTGCATCGCAGCATTCCTCTCATTCGGAACATGGCTAATTGCACTGGTGATTGTTAGAAGTGTCTTTCAGTGCTGAAACCCTGATTTCATTTGAAAAAACAATTTATTTGTACTGTTATCATACAGTGTCCTAAAGGCAACTTTATGTAAAGTTACTTGGTTTATTTCAGTCCTGGCTAAATGCACATTGTAGGAGTTTAGAGGAACCTGCATTTACCCTGCCTAGCTCTTAAAACATTTAATATTAGCAGTATAAACATTTAAGTGAACGGCAAAATGATATTGAGTGATTATACGGGTGGTAGAACACAGTCAATTGATTTTTACTGTGTGTTTTTAAGAGTGAATTTTTACTTAAAAAACAGCATTTTTTTTCCCTCAATACAGCTGGGATACAGAGTGTTTTAACCTCAAGTCCTCCAGAAATGTCACTTGCATAACAATTTCAGGTTTATGAATTGTATTAGGGCTTTGAAGGCTGAATTTTAAAGGCGAAACCAAATGTAAAATATAAGAAGTTGTGTTTGGATTAGTTCTTAACCAGTTTTTCTATTAAAACACCTTTGTGGTGTTCTCTGCATAATTTTGTGCTGTGTTTTGTGAAGGCAGAGCAGGTTGTTAAAGGAAACTATAGGCTCATATTGTCTAGGACAGGGGTCGGCAGACTTAGAAGAGGAGGAAGCCATTTCTCTCCCTCTTCCAGCATCTACAAATTTATTCGTGCCACAAAGGGGGAGGAGTACAATCTCCCAATCACATGACCTTCTGACATCCAATGAGAAGACCCCTGGTCTAGGAGTTAATTTTTAAGGGGGGAAAGTGAAGTGAATTGCAGTGCTGCAGTGGAAAAATAGAAAATTGACATTACATAGAGCAGGAGAATGCACTTGTGAAAAGAAAATAATCGGTAAGTATTTTTAACCCCCCCCCCCCCTAGAATCACCCCTAGACAATGCAAGCCTTTACAGCCTATAGAATTGGTTAACCTGTGCAATTCACTCCGTTTTGATTGAAACAGTTTGCTTCATTTCTTCAATTAAATATAAAATTTTGTGGAATATCTTTTTTTTTTAGCATATACTTGTACATACCTTTTTATTTAACCTTCGTTTTAAGTTCTTTAGGAATATATTTCCCAGAATACAAGGGTAACAGTCCAATCTTCACACTCTAAATTGGACAATAGTAAGTTTTGCAAATGTCATGTTTTGTGTTTAGAGTGCCTATTAAAGAGACACTAAAGCCTGTAAATAACTAGCGTTCTATTTATTGGCCAGCTAGTATTAAGTACAGCAAGTGTTAAAATGACCAGTTTAGGCACTTTTTTTGCTGCCTTTTGTACTATTACAAAATGAACCGAAATGAATGTCAGTTTACAAACGCAGCGCATTTTTACGCTGTGTTCGATCGCAACTGTTAAATTCTTATTGAAACTAATCTAGTCACATGAAATATGCTGCGTTCCATATGGTCGAAGAAATAGCGCAGGAAGCGTTCTAGCGTAATACGCTCTGATTGGAACGCTAATGTGAACGCTTTTTTCCATTAGCATTGTTCTCTACGGATTTTCTCTGGTGTCTGTACTGGGCGTATTTTCACCAGAGATTTATTTTTTTCAATACGCTGCGCACAATACGCTATTGTGAACCTAGCCTAAGAGGAACTGTACCTTTAAGCCATACTTTCCAGATAATATGCAAAATATGGTTCCCATTAATTCACAGATATATTATACCACGGTTCACTTTCATCAGTTTTATGACACATTAAATAATAAGTACGCACACAATTTCCAACCCGTAAAACACCTAACCTCTTTCCAGGCCCATAAAAAATACTGATTGTGTTTGATGCTGCTGGTTCTTTTCCGCTAGATTTGAGAAAATCCTATCTTGACTATGCGTATAAAATCTTTCTTATTAATTGTAGTTCTTTTTCCTTTGCCTCGGTTCTGATAAACACATCCTATTAGTTAATAATCCCACAATAGCTGAGTTGTTTCCACTTAGTGTGAGGTCCTTAGGAGTGCTGGTTCTAATTCAGAACATTCTAGAATTGTTCCTTAGAACTTGTTTTTACACGCCTGTGTGAAGCTTGGTAGTAAAAATAGGAATATGCTAAAATGGGCCCGAAGCCAGAAAAATCAAATTAATCAGCACATCTTTTAAAGGACAAATGTAACGATCAAACATCTGGGGATACTATGATTATTATGTATCATGCAGAGGATTCACATTTGGCTTTTTGTTTCACATTTTTCATAGGACAATACATTAACTAGACCTGCTGACACATGCAGCTTTATATCCACTGGCATCTGACTTTGACCAGTTAGACAAGGGATGACTAATCTCTATCAGTTGTGTTAATCTGTTTGACTGGAAAAGTAATTGTCCTAGTTGTTTTCTGCAAAGGAAGTATTCAAATTTTCTGTTTTGAACTTCTGTTCAACGTCAGCATCCGTCACGGTCGCTGTTTTCCTTTAGGCAAACTGGTCGCGCTCGGCTTAATCCTTTGGCACGCAAAGCTCCATGGGCGTCTTCTCATATTGGCAATGTACACAGTTATGGTTGCGGAATTGCATTGTGGACATGTTCCCGCCCTGGTGTCTATTTAACCCTGAAGCCAATAATGACGCCCAATTATACGACTCCTTTTGTGATCCTTGGTGTGCTCTACTCTGTTCCAGTTTTCCTGGTAGTTTCCCTTGCCTGTTACCCATTTATGATTGATCTCCGCCTGCCCTGACTCTTAGCTTCATTTTGTGACCTTGCATTCTTGCTGTCAGCCCTGACCACTGCTTATATCCTGACTACTCTACTTCGTTCCAGTGATTTTCCTGACCACTCATGGACAGCAGTCCTGGGGGCTGTGACCTGGAGATTGTACTTCAGCTAAACGCTCACCTCCTTGCGGAGGCTCTAGGTGAAGACTGGTGTTATCTTAGTCCCCACTCCCTAAGTTCCATTAGCCATAGTTCCAACGGGGTTCTACACTTCAGCTACTACTTCCTTCTACAAACCTGTTTGAATCCTGACACCAAGGTGTGTAAAACCATGTAATCGTGATATTGAAAATTCAGTTGTGACTTTTTGATAATTTTGTAATTTTTTTATTGAATTTTTCAGTCGAAAACAGCCTTTTCGACTTTAATAAATTTCTTGGTTTTACTGTTATTTTAAAAAGGAAGGAATTGTAAATCCCCTTTAAAAGGTTTAGAAATACGTAATTTTGTTTTTTTTTTCTATTAATATACTGAAATTATTTAAAAAAATAAGGGTCAGCATTTCCTACAGCTATGTAAAATGTTTCTGTGATTTCTTTCTCTCTCACGGTCAGTTCAGGAGACTGCATTCATTTGTTTCGTAGAATTTACCACTAAAATGTTTTCTGTTTTGAAGAAACAAATTTGGCTATTATTTCATTTCCATTACATAGCCTGTTCATCAGATGGGATACCCAAGAAAACTCTCATTTCATGAATTATCTGCATTTCCTACATAAATAGTAATGGGACTATAGGCACTTTAAATTAAATTTGTATTTTTATGAGCCTCATTACCAAAATCAGACTGTTTGAATCAGAGGTAGTTTGTCATTTTCCTTCCTGTGGAATTATGGGAATCCGTTTGGCTTGTAAGACGGTTCATTTCTGCAATTAGAAAATCATGTTTAAAGGATCAGTAATGTTTCAGTTTTTGTTGCTCTCATGTTAAATATTTATTACCTTGTGACATTTATTGAAACATACATAAATTGGATTCCCAAAAAATTATATATATATATATATATATATATATATATATATATATATATATATTTTTTTTTTTTTTTAAACTAAAATATAATATTAAATAAGAAATCAATTACTGATTTAATAGGAATAAAATACATATTTATGTTGTGTTATCCATGTTTGTAACTGAAAAATTTATACATATAATTATTGTATAAAACATCTTCAATAAGGCAATGATGTAACATTTCTAACATATGCATTAAAAGTTTGTCCTCATCATCTACGTATATTATGAACTTTGATCTCAATAGGTTTTTACAGTCTAATTTATTAAACTCGGAAAGACCGCTTTCAGTCTTTCTGAGTTTACCAAACGAGATCTTGCAAGATTTTTTTTGAGTTTTCGACATCAATTTTTGAATTTTTTGATGGAAAGATAGCCATACTACTAATGTAAAGTATGGCTACCTTTCAATAGAAAATTTTTAAAAAATCGAGATAAAAAAACTCGATCTCGAAAAAATCTCGCGAGAACAATGTGAGATCTCGCTCAGTAAACTCGGAAAGACCAAGAACGGTCTTTCCAAGTTTAATAAATTGCGCCCTATTTAGTGTCTCTTTATTCTTTGTTCGAATCAGCAGTAGTTTGGGAGTACTGTTGTCTTTGTCAAGCCTCACAGTATAGCTTATAAAGGTTATCATAAACTATACATTAATGGTATATAAATGGTAAATAAAATTTTTAGTGGTTATAACACTGGTGTTGCTCTGCTTCACCAGTGTTAAGTAAGTGATTGGTGGTCAGCATATTTCTGGAATACTCTTGAGAGATATCAACTTTGAAATGGTAGAAGAACTTGATAGGTCATATGATCCTCATGGTTTCCTAGCAAAAATGTCAAATACATTTCTTCACCTCATTTACTTTAGTGCTAAGGGTTTGCACTACTCCCTCTTTGAACATATAAGTAGTCATTCCACTTTAAATAAACTATAATAACCATAATAAAAAAAAAAATTAAAGAAACAAAGTGCTTTTCCATTCCAGTCACCTCTTGTCTCCTTAGAACAGCGGTTCTCAACCTGTGGGTCGTGACCCTGGCAGGGGTTGCGAGGCCATCCCACGGGGATCGAGAACCGCTGCAGCACCCGGAAGCGCCCGCAGGACCCTTCTTATAAGGGTTCCTGCTGGGTGACGTCGGCCAAAAACGTCACCAGGTGACGCGCGTATGTGAACTGTGCTGTAATTATCCGGCACCCAATGCTTACTTCAAAGTGCGCATTCTAAGAGAGCAGCCAGCGTCAACCTCAACAACTTGGTTGTACCGGTCTCACACATCATCATGCTCATTGCGGGGAATGTTCTCATTGGCCCCCGCAATGAACGTCATGACATTGAAGCCATTTTTCACCGCTGATACAGCCAAGTGGGAGGAGCTTCGTGCTGGCTTCTGTGTCAGCTTGTGCTGTGAATGAAGCATAGGTGCTGAGAATTTACAGCACAGTTCATGCTGTGACTGTAACGATTCATCTCAATATAAGGTAGGTTTTTTAATACGTATTTTTTATTTTATGCCTTTAGTTCTCCTTTAATGAACAAAATTACAAATTTCTTGGTGGCAAAAGAATAGTTTTTGTGGCTATGGTGCATATTTTTTCAAGCCACCCTCTTCTTCCACATCTCCCCAGTTCCCAACCCTTTGCCATTCACTCTGGTACTTTAAGTAGTCATGGCAGGAGCTGGGTGATCAGTGGTTGACTGGACTAAGAAGCAGCAATTAGTCAGGAGGCTAACACCCCCTGCAACTTATCCCACAGGTGGCTGTCTAGTCCAGCCCTAGAAACTAGACTGATCAATGAACTTAAGTTTAACTTTGGTCATTTCACCAATATGTTTTTAAATAGCCCTCTAAAATAACATGGTCGAAGATAAGGAATCAAAATTAATATTTGGGTACACTAGTTCCAGCAGATGCTTGTGTAGGATCCATTACCCCAGCTAAATTCATAAAAAAGTGTAATGGAAGTTATTCATGGTGCTTTAGTATGAACAAACCCATACGTACCTCTGTGTAGTTCTGTTTTTTCTCTTTCAGCATTCATTTGGATATCCCTGTTATTCCAGTATATTTACATCTGATTTAAAGGAAACATACTCATACCTTGCAATATGTATTACTTGTATAAATTGACTTCTAACATAGTTAGAGATTACTGAATTCTCAGAAAGAATGCCTCTGATTAATGGTACCGATTTGGAATAGGCTAATTTTCCAGACCTAACCTGAGTATCATCTTACCTAGCTCTGGATTATCAGTCTTCATGTTTCAGACATGGAAAGCAGTACATTACATAAACTTAATTTAGCAATTTTAGTTCCTGTTCTCTCATATGTTCTGGGGCATTGTTGCTTTCTGAGCATGCTCAACCTAATCTCCTCTGCCAATGAACCAATAATTATATGGATTTTTATGTAGTTGGGTAACATGTCATTGTAGGGGGGACCCAGCTATGGTGGTAGTGTAGACAATAGCTTAGTTCCAATTTTTCTCACAATTTCCAAATTTTTATTGTAGGGGTCCAGCTTACCAGTAGGTAAACTACCAATAGAAAATGGATAATAGCTGTATTTCAGTTCTTCTTTAACCTTTTCCTATCCAATAAAATTTCCTGTTCCGCCCATTGAAATCCTAATATTTTTTGACGAAAAATGTGAAATTAGACGTTCCATGCAATATCAGTGAATTTTATCAAACAAATTAGCAGGAAATAATACGTCTGAAATATGTCTGTAATATTGATGTCCCCTCCCAGGGGACCAAGGATTGGAATGGAATTTTTTAAATGTCCCCCTCTAGGGCACACAGTATAGGAAAAGGTTAATAAACTTATTTTTAAGCAGCGACATCTATTGTGATGTAACTTGATTGTTCTGTTCATGGAATTCTATGTCATTTTGTAAAATTTATTGCTTATGCTGCTATCAGTAGATGCATAAATTGAGGTGATTATAATACAATATGCTTCTACCATCTGAAGACATAAAAAAAAAACCTCTTATTATTTTACTAAACACCCCTCTGAGTATTCTAATCCATGCATTAAAATGTATTTACTAAATTTAACCAGAGCTTTCTCCCAGTGCCATTGTTTTCCTACACAGCGATACGTCTTGCCTCGCTGTTTACAATTTCTTGATAAAAGAAAGCAAAATAAAAATTGGTTTAGGATTTATTATTTTCTAAATGAAAACAGCAGGAGTTGCTGAAAGTTTTCTTTGCAACTTTATTTTCCTTTCCAAAGAATAAACTTTCATTTCTAATAATTACCTAGTTATATAGTAGGAAAAATAAAGCTTTTTTTTTTCTCTCATTATGCACAGTGGGCCTGCTGGGATTTCGTATCAATTATCAGCTAGTATTCACCTATAAATAATGCTTCTTGTTTAGCAGGTTTGCATATTGCAAATGATGTTTAGGAGACAAACAAGACTTACAACTACTTTTGTTTTCAGATATTCTTTCTTATTTTTAATTATTCATTGAAAAAAATTAGAGCTTAACTGATGCTAGAAGAGGGTTCTCCATCCTAAATTTGTGTATCAGATATATATATATATATTTTTAAAAGCTTCTGGTAAAACCCCTGAAAGATCCTAAACTGTGGCACATTGTTTGCTACAGCTTCAACAAAACCCTTGGAGGTTTATTAGCACACGAATGATAATATGTAGGGGCGGGCACTAGAACGAAGTGATTTAAAGTTCAGAAGGAAACTGACTATAAAAATGAAGAAAAAAAAAAAACCAGAATTAACAAAAATTTGTAGTAAAAAAAAAGCAGATGAAACAATAACTGATAAATTGGCAAAAATGGAAATGCATTGAAAAGTGTGTTTTCGTGTGGAGCATATTTATCAAGGAATGTTGAGTTTATTTGTTAAAAAAAAAACTCTTTCTCTGCTCTGCCTGTTTATCAGACATACACATTGGCCTTTAAAAGTAGAAAGGCTTTTGGGAGTGCAGCCCCCTTTACACTCCTGACTAAAAATAAAACATTAATTTTACAGGAACACTTTGTATCCCCTTCACTCTGAATAAGCTGTAGTCCTGACCATCACGGATTATGTAGTAAGTGCTACACTAAATTTAGGGTGAAATTTATTAAACTCGAAAAGACCAAGAATCTTGGTCCTTCCGAGTTTACCGAGTGAAATCTCGCATTGTACTTGCGAGATTTTTTTCGAGTTTTCAAGATCAAGTTTTTTGATCTTGATTTTTCGAATTATTTCGATGGAAAGATAGCCATGCTGCAAATGAAAAGTATTGCTACTTATTGTTACCAATATGTTTGTGAGAACAATGCGAGATTTCACTCGGTAAACTCAACTGTCAAATTCGCAAACAGCGGATTCTCATAGTAAATCTGCTACAATTTCCCCATTGTAAAGTCACAACAATTTTTTAATGTTAAGAATGCAACAATTTTCTCATAATAAAGTTAAAACTGCGACAATACTCTCATTATAAAGATGCGACTGCGTCAGTAGCAGCCCATTGCGACTGTCTTTATCTTGCGAATTCGCACCTATACGCAACAATTCGGACTTTAGTGAATAGCCCCCCCATGGGTTATTCACTAGAGTCATCCTTCTGAGTTTAATACATTTCACCATAAGCATGACAGCTAAATAGGTTTTAGAAGGAAGCCTAAATGTAGATCTGAATATTACAAGAGACAAAACAAAAAATTCATTTTTTTTTTTTTTTTTTTTGGAAAAGATCCCCCCACTTAACCCGGTGGTCCTTTTTACCAATATGATAAAATGGCCCTAATTAATGTAAGACTAAAGATATGGTTACAATGGGTGAAAAGAATCTCATGATTGTCATCCTCTTCTCTGGATTACATTTGTTTATATTTCTTAATTCTTTCACTTTGATAAATAAAGCTTTAAATATATGAAGGCTTTTCCTTCTGCAGTGATGTACAATACCTCTTGCCTGCCAAGTGACATGCGCTGAAACTGTTCCTCTCTATGCCTGATTTACAGGCACAGACAAAGGCAAATATTTCATCATGGCTTCCCTATAACATTTCAGGCACTTCCTGTTCAAGAAGAATTTGAAAAAGGAGCAGCCCCAGAAACTCTTGGACAATGTCCTGGCAGCATAGCCGATTTGAGAGAGATTTTTGTGGAGGATGGGAAAGATGGGAGTGGAGCCCTAGCGGAAACCACGTCAGTGCAAGCAACATAAACAACACAGTTAATGGCAATGGAAACAACAGGCCTGGACTGCTTCCCTTACCAATTGTACCTTCCCGTCTTCCTACACCAACAACCACCACCTCCACCACTGTGGGCAGTGATGCAGTGACCAGCATTGCCAGCAACCCATCTGCAGCTTCCGCCTCCAAAGTAAGACTTCTTTTGAGTTTGTTGATGTTTTTTATATTTGTTGTTTGTAACCTTGTCATTGTGACCTTTCACTGGCTATAGAGTCCAGTATTTTCATTCTAATATATTAAAGGGTAAGTTGACCTTAACATTATCATAAAGGACCCAGAAGAAAAAATGGTTTGTTCGGATTCACATTATAATTATTCCTCTCTCAAGCTGAATTCCTGATTTTTATTGCTTTGTTTCATTTTTCTCACTGCAGATTGCAGTCATCTTTTACCTATTGGGCTTTCAAAGGGACTTCAACAACATGCATTGTCTAAAGTTCCATATAAACAATGGGGGATAGTTTTTCTTCACAGGTCAGAGATTGTTGCAACCAGTAAACTGAAAAGGAAACAATATACAAAACAAATCAGGAAATTATCTACAAAGATAATTTTTTTTTTTGGTGTCACTGCTGCTTTAAGCATGGTAAATGTAGCAGTCTAGTAAGACAAATCAGAGTTGGTTTTATACTGCCTGGAGTTTTAAAGGAATCTTTTCTCTGTACCAGTCCACTGTGGCATTAAAACTTTAATCTGAATGGGGTCAAACACTGGGAAAGTAGTTATGGAGGATCTGAATAAAAAAAAATATAATAAAAGCTATGATAATAATAATACAAATAATTATACAATTTTAGCTTTAAATTCAATTTACTGGTTGCTAGGCTCACTGTTTCTGGCAGTTTAGTATAGATAGGAAAATAATAATTAAGATACAAATGAAAAATTAAAACCAAACTGCACATTGTCTGTGATCCCAGACTAGGAAATTTATAAATTTGAGGGTTACTTCCCCTTTAATGTGAATATAAGCTACATTACGCATTATAGAAGGAAAATGATTTATAGGCTCATACTTTCATTAGGTAATTACTAGTGATTATGCTTCTGTGATAGAGCAATTAATTGTTAGTTGTTTTGCAGAATGATTAGTGCATATGAGGCAATATCACCCACATTTGGACTATTATGTGCTAACAGATAGAGCTTGAACCTTCTGAACTCTAGTTTGTGGATTTTTTTTTGCAAACATGTTGTTGTTTATATAGAAACCTTCAAAGAAACGATTTGTTGCAGTATCAGTGATATATTGTATCTGCTCTATAAATTTCAGCGCATTATAAGGAAAATTATCATCTCCAAAAGAAACGGCCATATTTGATGTTGGACTCTGTGGGGGTTTATTGACTAAAGTGAGAAATCGACTGTTGAATTTTCAAACAGCGGATTCCCACAGCAAATCCTCGACCGCGACAATTTTCCCATTGTAAAGTCGCGACCACCACAATTTTAAAGTTGCATCTGTGACAATATTACCATAGTAAAGTCGTGAGTGTGATAATATTCTCATTATAAAGGCCCAACTGCGACAGTAGCAGTCTATAGCAACTCTCTGTAGCTGGCGAATTCACACCTTTACGCGACAATTTGGACTTTAATCAATAATGCCCTGTGCGTCCTGGCAGTGCTAGCAGAAACCACTCCGCCTTATTGTACATGTTGCACAATGCTACATATGATTTTGCAAGGCTGCCGACATGTTCTCGTTGATTGGGATTCCCTGTTTTTCTGATTGGTGTTTGTGAGACAGACATTGGGTTGGTAATCAGCATGAATAAGGCCTCGAATGCAAGTACATTTTAGTGCTTTGTGACACCCAATGCATTAAATTTCCCATGCACCCCTGTATTGATTTACTTATAAAACTCTGAATGAAGACGAGGTCAATGCAACATAACAGAACAAAGTGGCCCAGACAGTGCATTTTAAGAATAAATGGACTTCTGACTTTGTAGGTTGTGATCAGTCAGTCAATCTTCTTTGTTGATTTCCCTTAGAGATGACATGACACCATGTTATTGTGTCATTTAAATAGCTCGCTGCCAATCTCCTGAATCTATCTATTGTATAGTGCAGATGTCAAAGTGCATTGTATAGTCTGATGAGATATAAAGACCTGAGTATAATGGAGACAGATACATTTTATATGTAGGTGTTCATCAATGGATATGTACCAGTTTTTATCTGATATTCTCTTGCTTTTTTTGAACTGCAATACCCAGCATCCTCCAATAATAGTGGAGGAGGTATAAAGTGTATTTATCTGTAGCTTACAGATATAAGCCTGGTATATTTATATATCTAAAATGCAGGGGGTTTTTTTTTGTTGGCTGTGTCTAAGGGTAAACATAACAGTGTAATTGATACAGTCCTAATAACCTAAATCCTCTGTTTGCTAAAGAATTTCAAGAAATAAAACATTTAAGCACCTGCGCTGTGCTTGTAGGATACTAGAATATTTTGCCAACTGATTTTTTTTTTTCTTTTGTTTGTGTTTTTTCAGACTTGTTTTTTTTCTCATTAGAAACAGAGAATTAGGAGGATAGTGTCTGCCGATTGATTCACTTTACAACAAGGCAAAGAATCTTGCTCCGTTAATAACATCACATTTTCTGTAGCTTTACCTGAGCTGTTACACAAATATGCAGTGTTAGTAACTGGATAATAGGCACATAGGGCAATAGGTTATTATTTACTTAAAAGGCAGAAAAACTCACAGGCTGGTTGGCATGCAGAATGTGCCTAGCTGAACCCACTATTTGGTTCAGGCAGGAGCTTATATTGAAGCCTGCAGAGCTCTTTGTTTCAAAAGTTACATGAAGAGTACAGTGGCGCCACTGTGGGCTATTTGGAACACCCTCTTCTGTTTTGGCATGTCTATGGCACAGCCCCTGACTGCACATGTGCAAGCCGCGCCTACACATCACTCCTGGGTCATTCCAATCGCTTCGCCTGACCTCGCGACCATTCGAGTCACTTCGTCAAAATGGCCGCCAGATAGCTTCTGCCGAACAGGCGGACACTGCCGGACTCTTAGAAGACATTAGACTGATACGGCATTCAAGCCTTCGCCAATGTCTGCCTGTTGAGAGAAGTGAGCTGGCGAGCATTTTAGCGAACTGACTCGAATGGTCGCGAGGTCAGGCGAACCTCGGCGATGCGACTGGTGCAGTCGCCCGAACTGTTCGCACTACTTCGGACAATGGTGTATTCCCCCCATGGACTCGGGACTTGAGGACAGGGACCCAGCCCAGTTTTTCTTGAATCGGGACACTTGGGAGGCATGTTTTTTTAAAACAGTAAGGAGTATATTTTTAGTTTAAAAAATCTAGTGGGATCAAAAACAAACAAAAGAAATTGAAAAATTGCAGCAGAGAAACAATTCAGAAATCAAATGAATGCCTAAAAAATAAAATTTATTGGAGCAAAATATTTGCGGGGATTTTGCACCTGCATAAAAATGCCCCTAAGTCCTTCAGCTATGGAACCAATGATCTTGATTTGTACTGCTGTCTGTTCATTTTCAACAATTATGATTGGTTGTCCTCACAAGAATGAAAGCAAGCGCACAGACATTTGGGCATCATAAAATACATTACCCAAGGGTGGTCAGAAATTAGATTTTCACAGTTATTTTAGTTGACTAAACATCACTCAAGTACATATATAAATATTTTAAAGATAGTATTATTTTAAACTAGCATGTTTTTAGTCAGCATTTGAGTGGATGCTGGGAAATTACTTTACCGTTACTTCCTAGTCCATCGGTTCTGTACAAGGTTATCAACATCATCAGGGTTAAATTATCAGTTATCATCAGGGTTAAATTTACCAAATTTACAGTAAAAATGCTGCGACATTTTTATGTCAATATGAAAAATGGTGAAATCATTAAAAATTTGACAATGTCTTGACCTTACTATACGTATTCTACACCCGAATGCTTGAAAACCACTTTCTATTAATCACCAAGATCCACTCGGCCCTTTAAAATGAATACAAATTTCGATTTTTTTTTAAAGAAATGTGTTATTGCCTGGCAGTATGTCAATAAAAAGTACTGGTTGTCAGTAAAAATCTCTTCTTAGGGTTTCCAACCCTGATTCTTTATGCAAAATACTGCACAAATTTGTAGTTTATAACAAGTAAGCATCAGACAAGGCATAATGATCACTTTACTCTGCACTTTCAATAATACTTCACTTTTCTTAACAATTTAATCATCCTGATACTCAGACAAGATGTTGTACAAAAAGGATGATTACCTGATTGCTCCTTGAGGTTTTGCACTTCAAAAAAAAAAGAAAAAAAAAAAAAAAGGACCCTGTGGAGTTTTTGAAAGCGCTTAGTGATCTAAAATGTGGACCACTTGAAAAGCATCATCATCCACAACTATTAAAGATGGAATGCAGAAGTTAAGGTAAAAGGGGAAGGAAACCTTAAATGTACTAGGTTCTTACAGATTGTTTCCTTTTTAATTATCTAAAGATCCTTTGGAAAAATTAACACTGGTTGGGTGTCTCTTTAGCTAATAACTAATAATTTAACTAAATCTTTTTACAAGTATATATATATATATATATATATAGGCATAATTGCCATTTTATTTCACACAGTACAGCTCTGTAATGGTAGCTTACAGTGGTGAAATCCAGGGAGTCTTTTACTAAATTTTATTTAGAAGAAAAAAATGTATTAAAATTTCACCTTTCCATAAATATACTCCAATAATTCCCCAAGGAGTGGTTCAACTTTAGATCTGAAGATAAATCATCTTTTCTATTGATATTGATATGGAATCATGATGTATTGCGGTTTTTCAATTCCAAAATAAATTGGATGATTTTTTTTTTTTAAATGAAGGGGCTTATTAACCAAGATGGATTTTCAATTTAGAAATAAACAGTTTCAGCATCTTTAAAAATATGCCAAGTGATATTTATCATAAAAAATGATATAGCTGTAAATTGTTAATATATTTTACACAAATAGGTAACTATTCATTTTTAAGTGTTCTAAGTTGAATAAATCAGTTGTGCTGGTAGCTAAGCCAGTGGTAACAGGAAGTACGATCTACTTTAATAAAACACCAATTTGATACTGTACCTCCTACAAGCATTTTTCTATTGTAAGATCATGTGCCATTTAAGTAAAGAACAGGGGGTAGGTTGCATGCTCTCTGGTTGGTGTAGCTAACTTGCTCATTGCTGCATTGTTGTGGGTGCAGAGAATTGCCAGTCCTACAGGATTGTATCAGATTGGGGAGGCGTGGCATCACCTTGATAAGATACAATCCTGATTGGCTGGTGCTTTACTGCAAAGCAGTGACTCATATCTATCGTCTCTCAATCTGCCCCAGGCCCCTTTCAATTATTGTTATGCCTCATGAAATTGTTTTTTCGACAAGTATTGTCACCGGGTGCCTTCACCTACAAATGTCACAATCTCCAGCCATTAACTAGACATTCTATTTTAACAACAGAAACTAGAGAGTCACAATTACAGACTAAAGTTATACAGTCCAGGTTACGGTTGTAAGATAGTACTACCTTTATTATTTAGGTAGCAGGAAGAGTTAAAACAGGCCTGGAGACACACATACAGCAAGATATTGAGCAGCCGTGTAACTTTACAAGCGCTGATCTCTGGCTTTCGGTCTCCTGTGTTTATCATGGTATAGCTTTCAAAATCATTCCCCTAGGAAATCTGAGAACATGCAAACCACAGTGCAATTAACCGAGTGCCAGCCAAATCACAATGGGAATTTCTACTGAAGCTTAACTTGTTATTATGGTGCATGGCTCTGTTTACTTCTACTGTTTTGTAAAGTATCTAATGAATTAAAGACCTAGAGAGAAAGAAGGTTTATGAGAGGGCTCTCCTGGATGTATACCTTTATTTAAAAATTACCTCCTATCTCCAAAACACAGGTGCTGACTGCTGTCAGAGACAGGGGCTGTAGATCATGGTGGCACCTGTTTCCATGGAAGCAGAGTCTGCTTCACAACTCTGACTGATGTGACCCATGTAGCTTCACCCCTGAAAATGAGGCTCAAAACATGTACCCTTTGGTAAAGGGAGGAGCTTTGCCTAATCTAAACAAGATTGATGCTATGGTTAGTAACTGTGGAAGACTTATGTTTTGATAGTTGACTTATGTACAGATCAGCAAGAATTAGATTACTGTGCTTGGCTTGTATCTTGATGTGGTGGCATTTGGGTCTATATCCCATTTGTGGATAATTTTGTTGTAAATTGGTTTCCATGGAAATGTTTTATGGTTATAGAGTTTGCCAGAGCATTGTCTGCTTTGCTCTACAAAATGCTGTTGTGGGGTTCCAGGTGTAGCAAGAATCCCACTGGGGCCTGTGGATTGGTCAATGTGATTTCATTTTGATTAGTTGTGTTATAATGCTGGTAAATTTGTATCTGGTTATGGAGGACAGCAAAACTGTTCTGAGATATCCGCAGGTCACAGGCTGAAAGTCATTAGGAACCACGATCTTCTGTGAACTATATAATCAGCCAATGATCATATTGAAAGATTAAAACTATTTAAATTGAACACACTGGGTGTACCCTGGTGTTACTGCATGATTTTATTTTTCAGGTTGTTGGGACCCAGTCATTTCTGACTTCTCTGTTTTTTAAGATTCAGTGGGGGCTGTGATTTCATAACTCAACACACTTTTAAAATGGCAGAAAAAATCATTTAAATGAGTTACAGTGAAATCAGTTACAGGGTCTCATATTTTTACTGATCTCAACTCAAGAAAACATGAAAATGTTTCCACGTTGTTACTGACCTTGTTGTTATTTTTCTAATGTTGTTGTGGTGCCGGGCAACTATTGTGATCACTAAATTGTGATTAGATTAAAATGTTCTCTGAAAATGCAAAATTGTGTGTGTGTGTGTGTGTGTGTGTGTGTGATTGGTCAAAAGAAGCAGACTGAAGAATTGTTGTGACATGCTAAGCTTATGGGATTGTATGCAGTTTGCCCATCTTTGTTAATAAATTGCATAGTCTTTTCAACCAGCTAAATCAAAAGCAAAGAATTTCCCCAGCCAGATTCATTCATTTTTCTGAACAGCTTTAAAGTACAAACCTTTAGTTGCCCTTTAAAGAGAAAAATAAATGGAGTTGAAATGTCACCCAGTGCAGGAACGTATTGATATTGGTAAAACTGACATGGAAATGTAGGTGACTGCAAAGTCAGAGGTTTGCATTTTCTCTTAAAATCTCTGAGATTTGCTTGCCACCTCTGCAAATAAGGTTAATAGTGCCTGCTTGTTATCAGAGCAGCTAAATGAGTATGACTCTTATTGTCTTATGTTTTGCAAATGTGCTGACGTCTCCGACATGCTCCGGAATAATGTTGGCCCCAGGGCAGGCAATATTTGGTGAAATATATTGTAGCAATAATTCATAGTAATGGGAATTCAATAACAGCCATGTTGCTCTCTGAGATTAGAAGGGGCAAAAAAAACGCATTAAAAAGGCATTAGCAAATTAGATTCAATTGCACCTTTCGCTAGATTTTTTTACGATAAATAATTGAGGAATATTTTTTTTTTTTAATTATACATTGTCCATTTTAAAAGTGGCCTGATGCACCCCATCTTTAGCCAACTGCTTCATCTGAATTATGGCTTTCATAAATGCAATCATTTGCTAAATGAATGACCTTATTACTGCACTGTGGCTTTTTAAATAGCGTTCTTGATAAATGGCTTTCCTTCAAACAGTAATGAACTCTTTTCCGTTATGAAACGTTAGACTTTAATAACTTTCTTTTTTTTTTTTTGCGATTCATTCTGATGACTTGTTTGGAATATTTTTCTTTCTTGCGGATTGTGATACATTGCGCGGCGATTAATTACAAGCAACATTACTTTGGCCTGCTAATTTGGCATTCAGCTATGGTAGATCTAACCTTACAAATTATCTTTGTCTCCTAAACAGAGCCGCAAAGATAGCACTTTTTTTTATATTATGATTACCTATCTAATAGCTTATAATTTAAAATGGCCTACTTCTACATGGCGCAGTGACGCTTTATCTGGCTTATTGCTTTTTCAGCTGAGGATTTGCAAGAGACGCGGGTTTCAAGGTTACAATCATTTTGATGTTCTATATGATGACAATATTTTCAAAACCGGTAGATTGAAGTTAATTTGTTTTAGGTTCGGAGAAAGATAAAACCTTGATTTGCAATACCAAATTATAGTTTTGTAATTTTAAAAATTACATTATTACCTCCGACTATCACATGATAACCACTTCTGAGCTGGATTATAATTTAAACAGTAATGGCAAAAAAAAAGGAAATGTTCCAAAAGGAAATGTTCCATATACCTTTATACCTGCAATATATTAAATCTCTACTTCAAAACAATTCTAAAAATATTTTTAGAAAGAATGGTATTTTACTTTTAAAATATAAAAGCTTTGACATTATGGGGCAATTTAATATCTCTCAAACTTTTTCCCTTCAAAATATTCAGGTGAAGATGACTTTTCATTTGACCTCTTCCAGAGAAAAACCACAGTGTTGACCTGGTTCACCAGGATAGGGGTTGACAAAGTGCGCCTCTTCAGCTGCTTTGTTGTGGCTCAGAGTGCATCTTTCTAACCCTGACCGTGACCTCCGATGCCTCTTCTGATTGGACATCGGCAGGTCATGTGACTGGAAGTGTGCGCTCCTTCCCCTCTGTGTCTCAGAAAAAAATTTCACTGGTGAGGGAGGAAGCGAAATGGCTCCCTCCTCTACAAAGTTATCTGACTCCTGCATCAGGGCACTGAATTAAAAACCACTCCAGTGGTCCCTCCAGGAGTTTTAGACTGCACCATCATGGCATGTCCCTAGGGGTGGAGTAAACATCTAAGGGTTTGGAGATAATAATTTCTAGGTCTGGTTATATTCACCTTAGTCTTGGTTGTATTTTCTATGGATCTTCTTCTCTTGTATCCCCCCACCTCATACAGGTTCCAGCACTTACTCCCACTCCTGTATTATTAATGCATGCTTAAAAGGTTGAAATGGTCTGCTCTGTGTTATCTAGCAGTGCTATATAAATATACCTTCATACAAAACTATTCATTTCGACAGCAAAGTCACTTGATCTTTTTCTAATTCCTTTTTCTGTTTTTTTTTTTAAGTTCTTTTTAAATGTGCACTCAGCGTTTGAACTCTGTATCATTTTCTATGCACTCATGCATTTTTCTTAGTTTATTAGAAGCTTATTTAAAATATCTACAGACAACTTCTTCAAGGAGATATTATGCAGCTGATATAAAGGGCAAACCAAAATGAACTTTCACTTAGATCCTAGCTCTAACTTAATGAGTGTTAGGGGAACTGGCAATTTCCCTAGTTATTAAACAAGAGCATAGAAATATAGTTCAGTTTAAATAGTGTTTATATCTCCATCTCTGATTTCTGTTTTACTAGATTTGTATTTGTGTGCATGTGGATGCATTAAAACCACATCAACTACAGGGAGTATAAGGGCTGCTTGCAAAAAACTGTAAAGATTTAAAGGGGCTTATTCATCAAAGCGAGTATTTAAACTGTCGAGGTGAATTCACATCACTATGGGTCGCTACGCTCAGATAGTTGTCAATACTCCACTCTTTATTCACTAAGCAGAGGACATATCAGTAAAGATGCGTATGCATTAGTAGCCATCTCCTGCATAGTGCAGCATGATCAATTGGACAATTTAATTTGGCAAAGTAAACTTGGAGAATGCGTAAGGATCAGCCTTGTCAAATTTGCTATTGCGATATACTCTGGTGTTTGATGACCAATGAATTACCTTCGCACGTGCACGCAAAGTGCTTCATAAGTTTGTGACTACTGTAAGAAAACAAATTGGTCTTGCATTCACCACATCACAGAGTTTGCTGAATACATGAATATAGAGAAATAGTGAATAAATATGAATATACAAATTTACGCAACTATTCAGTCTTTCATGAATAAGCCCTATGTTGTTCATGTGACTCAGTAAATATTACTGTAATTTCTACTTGGCTACTCCCTGATTGTGCACATATTTGATCTGTTGTATAAACCTTAAATAATACATCAACTATATGGTCTCAAAGCCATTTCTTAATTTTTATGACTCTCTGATAATTATACCGATTTTTTAATTTTTGTTCAATTCAATAATTTTTATAAAAACTTGTGTTAATTAGTTGCTAGCTTCACTACTTCACAATTTAATGGTTTTCACATTATAAAGTAAATTTGATCTTAGTTTAATGTGGGGTGCTTAAAGGGGCACTATAGTGCTGATATAACTGCATACACACATATAAAACTCCTTTATACTAAGCCAAATAGCTGACACAAATAGTAAAAAGAACTATAGGGAAGAAATAATACTTGCCCTTTGTTTCCCTTAATTAGTTTTCCTTAGAACTGTCATTTTCCTTCCCCCGCTCCCCCTCCTCTTTCTGTTCTGCAAGTTAGGCAACACGAGATGAAAAAGTTGCTTGACTGCTATTGTTTAAGCAGTGTGCTGACCTTTTGGCCTCATTGTTTACATTTGGAATGCAGGAGATTACAAACAATAAGCTAACTTGTGCGCAGCCGTTAAGTAGTAAGTAGGGAAAAATGTCTGGGGAGAGTACCTTTTCATGGTGGAAAACTGGCCAGTACATGTCACATACTCATTTCCTCTTGCAGGAGTTTATCAGTTTTGCCTACTCACTCATTCTGCGTCACATGGAACTACTGGGTAGAAACGCTTCTCACTAAGGAATAGTACTGCATATGTAAAGATGTAATCTGACTATAGTTCCCCTTTAATGGTTTATAAAATGCCACAAATCTTAAATAAAATTCCTTTAATTGATCATCTATTTTACATCAAATATTTCAAGGAAAATGTGCACCTGCCCTATAATATTCTCTATTAAACATCTATTTTAGTTTCCCCAATCCTTCTTACATTGCATTTTCTAATTCTATTGTCATTCCCTATACATCTAATTATATTATTTATACAGCACATTACAATGATATAACAAACAAGAATCAAACAATATGTTTTCTATATATTACAATGATGTAACAAGCACGAATCAAACAATATGTTTTCTGCATATTACAATGACGTAACAAGCAAGAATCAAACAATATGCTTTGTACGCTCTTCTTGACATAACTCTCTGTTATTTTGTCTATGACCTAGAACTTGCTAATTTAAACTTTTGTTTCTGTGCTCAGTGGATATTCATAAAATACATTCTCTGGAGGTTGATGGTAAGAAATATTCATCAGTCTCTTCATTTTAGCAGTAAGACTTGCTTAATTGTGCAGTCATAAAAGTGTGGGTGCTTTAATATGTACAGATATGTATGGGGTCAGTACAAGGGCTTTTTTAATGAACTTTTTTTTTCTCTTGTAACGGCACAATTGATTCAAGGGCACCTAATAAAACTTAAAGGAGTTTTCTCTACTAAGAAAGTCTTGATATAACATTCAATGCCTAGGGAGGTGGTTAGAAGTAAATCACAGATGGCTAATTTTTTTATATGGATAAATAAGCTTCTCAATATTATTAAAAGGGATGTTCACCTACATCAATGACTCTTCCATAAGATGCTCACAGATTTTGTATACAAAGAGTGAAGTTCCCTATTGAGGGATCATTGCAACATCTATTAAGATAGATGCAGGTGCTATACAGTGTTTTCGATCCATTTACCTTCTGCATATGAACATTCCATTTAAATCAGTTGAGTAAAGACTGAAGCAGGGGATAAGTCAGTTGAGGAGAGACTGAACCAGAGTAAAAATCAGTTTAGTAGAGAATGAACCAGAGAATGGATCTGTGTAGCAGAGAATGGACCAGAGTATGAATCAGTTGAGTAGAGACTAAAGTCGGATACCAGTCAGTTCTGTAGGGAATTAATCCGTTCAGTAAGGATTACTTCAAGTTATAAATGAGTTCAGTCTGGAAACTGATCCAGAATTTAAATAAGTTCAGTAGAGACTCAGGAGGTTGTTCACTAAAGTCCGAATTGTTGCGTAGAGGTGCGAATTCACCAGATAAAGACAGTTGCAATAGGCTGCTACTGTTGCAGTCGCGTCTTTATAATGAAAATATTGTTTCAGTCTTGACGTTATTATGGGAAAATTGTCACAATCTTAACTTTAAAAAATTGTTGCGACTTTACAATGGGGAAATTGTTGCAGATTTGCTATGGGAATCCGCTGTTTGAGAATTCGACAGTCGAATTCGCACCTTAGTGAATAACCCCCTTTAATCAGGGTTGTAGGGAACCACTCAAATGCTTTAGCAGTCTTTTGTGAATAACATACCGCAAGCAGCAAGTTTCTTATGTATTCAGCGTTTATTTCAACAAAATTAACTTTAAGTACAGCCTTTCTTGGGAAAAAAAACAAAAAAAAAACAACAATGAATAGTTCTTTCTCAGTAAAAAAACAGTGGGTAACTGTAACTCATACAGTTCTGATTTAGAAAAACAAAATATACCTTCCCTTCTCTGGGGTTCTCTCCTTAGGGTCTCAAAGTGCTGTACAGCCACAGTCCTCTAACAGGGTATTTCTCCACAGGTCCCTGTTTCTCTCACAGAGACTCACAGAACCATCCGCAGAAGCAGATTCCTACATTAGTAACACCAACCACACCCAACTGGCTCTCGCAGCTGCCTAACTAGGGTCTAGCCTGCAGCTGGTGTGATTTACAAAATCTGGATTGACCTCCAGTAGCATGTTTGCATTAATGGAGCAAAATTTCTCCCCAAACACAACACCTTCACAGGGTATATAAAATTTTGATAGGGATTAATCCAGAGTAAAAATTAATTCAGCAGAAATTGTTACATTGTATAATCACTTCAATAGACACTGATACAGAATATGAGATAGTTCAGTGGAATTAATGAATCAGTTTAGTAGAGGTTTCTCCAGGGAATTAATTATTTTTGTAAGATTTAATGCTGGGTATAATTCAGCAGGTCTGATTTTAGAGGGTACAATCTGGGCAACAGACTAGGGCCTCCAGTACTTAGGAGAGCCTGCTGTAAACAGGCCCATTCTTTTTTATCTGTCTAGTGCTGGCCTGACAAACACATCAGCATATACAGCCCCACCTTGAGTTTTGTCCAGGGTACGACTCTAAACTATCCCTGTAAATCAGTTCAGAAGAAATTGTGCAGGATATAAAACACTCTATGTGGGATTGCTCCAGGGTACAAATCATTCAAAGAAGTACTGAGGCATTGTATGTCTACAACTTGTGGGTTCTAATTATACCTTCTGATTGACTCCTTCTTCTACATTTAGCTGGTTCCAGTGTCACAATCCATCATCATTTCCTGCCTTCTCCTCAATGCACACTTGTAGAGAAACGGTATTGGGGCCTAATACTGCTTCTGTAAATGCTTGCATCGGCGATGAAGGGGAGGGGGACGAGCTGTAGAGGGATCATGATGCTGGAACTTGCAGAATGCGGCTGAAGAAAGAAAGAAGGGGCAGTAGGGAACAAAAGACATGAATTGGTTAATATATTTAGACCACCCAGGCTCCCTTACCCCTTATGAGGTAATTTTTGCTAATATAATTTGACTCATGTCTGTTTTCAGACTTAAAGTACTGAAATACATTCTGACAGCAGATGTTTAAAATGACTGCGGCTGTTGGTTCTCAGAGGCTTTATTTTATTATTTGATTCTGATGCTTCCATTACACTTTTTGTGAATTTATGGAGAAGAAGGGAGAGTATTAAAGAAAATCATAAAAAGATAACATATAACTTTAGACAGAGGACATATGGTCCATCAAGCCTGTTCCTGTTCCCAGGAGTGATGGTAATTACTCCAAATTATGGCTGTGCCACTGAGATGTTTTAGTATGTAAGACTGTGCAGATGACTTATTTACAATTTACTTTGTGGTTCCCAAAGAGAGAGAAATTAGTGATCACCTCTGGGAAGGTGAAGAGGTAGAACATGGCAATGCTGTATAGTTCAGAGCAGTTTTCCTTATCTGCTCAGTTTATAAACACAGTTGCTAAAAGGCAAGGAGCTAGTATAAACAATGTAGTGCTCCAAGGGAGTAATAAAGAATATAACTAATGAACAGGAATTTCACTATATAAACAGATGCTGTCTGTTCCTTTAACTGAGCATATTCATGGAGTATGTGACATGGAATGTCAATTAAAAAAATAAGCAGACGAGTCTGTAGATTTATTAGGAATTATTGATTTATTTGGAAATATTTCTTAAGTGATAACTTTGTTTTAATCTCATAACTATCATTTAGTACTGAGGTAATGCTTGATCTACAAAGACTACAAATGCTTAGACATCTGACATGGGATAAGGACAGAATCAGGAGAATTATCAGCAGGTTTAAGTGACCTGTAGCAACCAGTCATTTGTTTGCTTCCATTATTCTAACTGCAGGGGAATGAACCCTGGTTGCTATAGGCTGCTACACATGGGAAGATTTTGTCCTTGTTAAAACATTCCTTTGATAAGTTAATGGCTGAGATGCTATTAGCCAATCAGCAACAGACATAGGGTATAAAAGCTCTGCCTCAGGGGAACCTTTTATACCCCATGCCTCCTTCTGATTGGTTAATGGCTGAGATGCAATTAACCAATCAGCAACAGGAACAGGGTATATACAGAAGATACATTTCTGCAGTTCCCTCACAGGTCCGCTCCTGGGCTATAAATAGGGTCCCAGGGAACCCTATAAATAGCTGAGGAGCATGGCAAGAAGCTCTGGTTAAACTGGTTAAACTGATAGTATTTTATTGTATTGTACCAGTTTCTGTATAAATTTGTTACTCTTTAGTTATTTTGTTCCATGCCATGCCTGAAGAAGAGTCCTAAATAGTCTGGAAAGCTTGCATTTACCATCTATTCAGTTAGCCAATAAAAGGTTTCACCCAGGGCCGGTTCTTCATATGGGGCGGCATCAGCACATGGCCGCCCCAGCACAGAACGCAAGTGCAGCGTTCTGTGCTGATGCCTGGCTGCAGTCACAACAGCCAGTGAAGCTCCGGAGCAGGAGGTGTGCCCTAAGGCACATGACATTGACTCATGTGACCTCATCGGGAGCCAATAAGGCTTACCTGTCGGCTGCTAGTAATGGCAGCTTTCTGTCAGCCCCAGCACATGCTGCCGAACTCT
>WMED01000388.1:0-36173 GCA_019650415.1 Pipa parva
AAAACTTTTAAGGCACTATGTTTGTGCGCTTCCTTATCCTTTAGATTTTACTGAATCATTATAAAGATGCGATAGTGACAGTAGAAGCCTATTGTGACTGTCTTTATCTGGCGAACTCGCACCTATACGTAACAATTTGGGGGGTAATTCATAAAACAGTGAAGTGAGCTATGATGTGTTCAGCTCACTTCGCTAATAGTAGTATGCGCATGCTGATGTCCTGTACGTGGACATCATCATGTGCATTAAACGGATTCCCGTCTCGGTGAGGCAACTGATTTGGTCTCGCCGAGACGGGAATCCCTTTAATGCACATGCTGATGTCCGCGTACAGGACATCAGCATGCGCATACTACTATTAGAGAAGTGAGCCGAACACATCGTAGCTCACTTCGCTGCTTTATGAATTACCTCTTGGACTTTAGTGAATAACCCCCTTTAGTGTTTTATAAAGTGAATTAGTCCTCAAATTTAATACCCAATACATTGCAGCATCTCCCTCAGTAGTGTCCAAAACAGTTCAGCAGCCCCCCAACATAGAAGGGATCCCCCGAGGTGTGTCCTATGTCTGCTGGTAAACCATACCAAGTCATATAATGTATCATTCACATAAGATTGTGACAGCAATTAATATATTAAGATATAGCATTCACTGCTAAAATTGGAACCAAATAAGCACATTATAATAAATATCTGTAAAAACTAAAAAGTGTTGGAACCTTTTAGTACTTTTCTGAGAAGTAGAAGTACTGTACTTAAACTGTATTGCCTAAATAAGTGAAGGGTCTCCTCACTTAAAAAATGCATTAAATCTAAATTCTTCATTCAGCTCATGGAAATTTAATACATTTACATGAATGTATATCTTAGCAGCAGATTGTTAAAAATATAGTTCCAACTTGGAGTGACAAAGTGAAATGCATATTATCAGTAGGAGACCATATAATGTATCCTGAAACATGGTATTCAGGTGGAATTAAATAGCACTCCATCCATGTTGGGTGCTCTGATATGTGCAATGGAAGGAGCGATTGATCTGAAGTACTCACTTGGCTGTGACCTATACTAGTCTCTCAGCTCTTTATTTATTTACAAGAGAGGTAAACGTTATGCAAAACTAGAAAGATAATTTGGTAGTAGTCCATAAACTACCTCTAATCTGGGCTGATCTGATGGGACTCTGCATTTTTTACCCCAGAAGGGCAAAAAACAAGTATCAGCATAGTATAGATTCTTCTTAAAATTGGTGGAATTTTTTAACTTTTGAATGGGCAAATAACTGACTTGAGAATACTATTTTTTCTATTTATGATTTCCCAAATAAAAGTACATGGTCAGTTATTTTGTTAATTTTAGATAATATTCTTCAAAAGACTTCTGACCATGCATATAGGGTTTTTAATTTGAAACAGGAGAGGAACTAAGGGGTTATTCATGAAAGTCCAAATGGTCACGCATAGATCTGAATTTGTGCCCACTGGCTTCTTCTCCCACTCTGTTCATTCATGAAACTTTTCAATGTTGCGAATTTGCATTCAGTTTGGGTGCTTACAACGTACGGATTAGGTAATTCATCTATTCATCAAGCGTCAGATTTTGATGAAGTAGTCAGCTTGGCAAGGCATACTGTGTTGAATTCACCTGTTTGACTTCCTCATATCAAAGTGTTGAATTAAGGGGCTGATGGCAGGGCTCTGTGTAGTAAAGTGACGGGTCAAAAGTGAAAATAAAGACAACAATGAAGTGACATCATGAACTAGGGTTATGGTGACATAGAAATGGATGTGATATTCCCAAAATAAAGTTAGTAGGACATTGTGAGAATGATTTCACTGCTGGAATATGTATCATTACTCATCCTACTAGTGTTTGATTGACTACAGTGCATTACACTGGAATCCACAACTGATATTGTTCACTTCTTCGACAAGGGAATCTATCCCTTACTGAATAAGGAGAGTGAATTCACGCCAACTGGAGCATAACGTCACAAAGTGAAGTGAATCTACTTTGACAGCCAAGTTTGCACTTTGATGAAGCCCCGTAATCATCCAGCAGTTCAAATATGGCTTATCCATAACAACAAAAAAAATCTAACTACTCAGCTGTGTTTAGTTACAGTGTTACTGGTTTGTACTTGAAAATAATCTACAATGTTTCATTGTAGTCTCTATCCACCATCATCAGTACTGATGGTAGTTTGTGTGGAACCAATAAATTATAAAGTTAATACTGAAGTAGAATAAATATGCTATGATTTCTGGATTACATATAAAGTAATTTTACTTTATGTCCCATTGCTTGTTCCATCATATTAGGTAAATGTTTGTAAAGTCTCCATGATGAATAGATTGTTATCTATCTTCACATATTTAGAGTAGATATTGTCAAATGCTCAGCGACTATCATGTCTCCTTTCTCCACAAGAGCTAGACTAGACCAGCAACATTAACACTGGAATAAACATAACCCTCTATTATTACACACTTATTATTAAGGTTATATAATTTAAAATGCAGTTATAGTGACTGAGAACCCAATCCCAGTAACAGTTTGTGCTTGACAAACTGGAATTACAATTCAGATGGATTGTAAAAGTCTGCTCTCAGCATGAGTAAATCCTTGTCACCAAAGAGAAGTAATATGTACAGAAAGGAGAAATAATTTATGTTCAGTGTTATGTATCTGATGTAAACATATCCAACTTTCACTATGTACTGACACTTGGGAATAAAAATACGTCTGTAAGTGTTGCACCATGTAAAAAGGGAGTAGTTTTTGACATTCTCTGTACTGTATATGTGTCAAGCCCAGGTGAAAAAAAACTGATTTGTTCACTGTGCTGCTTTATAGATTGTTGATTATTATTATGTTCCCTCTTGGGACCAGAGACTGTAATGGTATCAAATAGGAAATCAGTAAACAGAAATTGATATAATCTATCAGTTGTCCTCCAGAGTTCCCATAAGACCATGTCAGTTAAGGGCCTTATCACCAGCTGGTGGAAAGACCTTGTTACAGAAGGAACAGTGGTTAAAAGAGAACTATAGTCAGATTACATCTTTACATATGCAGTACTATACCTTAGTGAGAAGCATGTTTCCCCAGTAGATGTTTCATCTGAAACAGGATGATTTACTACACAGCACTGAAACTCCTGCACCAGGAAATGTGTATGAGATAGCTGCTAAACACAATTGGTTAAGCAGTATGCTGACTTTTTGGCCTCATCAGTCTATGCTTGTTTACATTCCTGGAATGCAGGAAATTAACTTGAGTGCAAACATTACATTACACATTAGGCCAGTGATGGCTAACCTATGACACGTGTGTCAGAGATGACATGCTGAGACGTTTTGCTGACACACATCATGGTGCAATTCGTGTCTCCAGATGCTGATGCTGTCAGGTATGGATTTTTCTCAAAGTGACACACACCTCAACTTATGCTCATTTTTTTTACTCATTTTGACACACTGAGCTCAAAAGGTTGACCATCACTCCATCACTGCATTAGGAAAAAATGTCAAGGGGAGGGTACCCTTTCATGGAAAACTGGCCATCACATGTCACACACACATTTCCTGGTGTGGGAGTTTTCCAGGGCTCTGTAATAAATCACCCTACTTCAAATGAAACATCTACTTGGGAGAAATGTTTCTCACTAAGGTATAGTACTCCTTTAAAGGGGGACCTATCTTGATATAGTATCTGCTATAATATGAGAGGATACGTATACACAAATAAAAAATATTATTTTAATACAATATACAGCAACAGCAACCCTGTTTCTTACCATTATCTGCTTGATATTTATTTTTTTCTATCACATTTTGAATCTACTGTCAGCCCCTTGGGCCCACAGCCCTTTGATGATCAGGAAAACCCATGCTGTAACTTTAACAGTTAGCTGGAAACAAAAAACATAAGTGGTAGCGCTGAAAAAATGTGTGTAGGGTGTGATTATAAACAAATGGAGTCCAAAAAAACAAACTTAAGTCCAAAATATGTC
This sequence comes from Pipa parva, assembly GCA_019650415.1. NCBI lineage: Eukaryota > Metazoa > Chordata > Amphibia > Anura > Pipidae > Pipa > Pipa parva. The sequence goes on from WMED01000388.1 coordinate 4,013, forward strand.
ATATAAGGTCCAAAAAATGATTGAAAAAAGTTGATTGCAGCTTTCCAATTTGAGTGCCTCAAACTTCAAAAGTGGATTGAAAAAATTGTAGAAACGGGAGGGAAAGCACAAAACAGAAAAATGGCACTAAGTGCCTTGATCATATTTTTTTAATAAGGCACTTAGTGCCATTTTTCTGTTTTGCGCTTTCCCTCCAGTTTCTACAGTTTTAACAGTTAGCTCCATAACATACAAAATAGCTTATTTGCTAACTGTAGGGCGTGTGGTTTGGAAATGTTTGTTGGGGAGTTTGGGGAAATGATCATTGGGATAAAGAACAACCAGAACTGGCAGAGATAGGGTAGATTACAGGATAATCCTGTTCTCTAACAATTGCAGTGCATTGTACCTGTGTACATTAAAAGAACAGTGACACAAAAAATAAAAATGGCCAATGTACATTTACGTTAAAGGTACACTAACCGTACAATAGCGACATTTTTAGCAAGGCTTTAGAAAGCATGATATTTTATTACAGCATAATTCTCCTTTGACCCAATTAATAAATATGCAATAGCTAAAAGCCTAGTTGAAATAAAATTGCACATAAACTTACTGGGTGCCATTGTTTATGCAGCAATCAAAGATATATCATCAGGAAAGAGATAAGCAAAGAGAAGGCAATGTAAATCAGTGGTTTCCTTACAATTATGGTTTAGCTGTGTGTCACACCAGGCAACTCTACCATGTTTTTACCTTGATGATAAAGTGAATTAAACATCAAAGCATTGGCTTAACCTTGTATTGCAGCAGTACCTCTAGCAAATGGAGGGAAAATAGCCTGAGTGATGAACATCTTGTGTGAAATTACCATTAAAAATAACTGCCAGGTCAGTCCAAAGGAAACATTTTATACATTTATTATTAGCGATCATTTTCATGACAATACATCTGCATGTACTCTAGGGGGGGACAGGTGCTTGCAAGTTAAGATGCGAAGGAAGTTAAAGATGTATTTTTCTGTATTTCTTAAGGTTTTTTTTTTTCATAAATAATAACCAAATCTCACTGGAGAACTTTTAAGAATGTGATGGAAACAACTCTCTTATGGGCCTCCTGCTGTATATTACAGAGAAAATTCATCAACGTCTGCTAATGGGTTTTGCTGAAAAGAGCCCACGGTTATAATTTCATAACCTTCATCAGCAGTAATATTTTAAACACCACTATAAGACTGAAATATGCGTAGCAAAGCCGCATTACATCTTACAAGAGGCATAGTCATCAAAATGGCTAATGCATACAGTAAAAAACTGATTGCTTTGCGATCATGTTCTCAACATGTTATCTCTACTGTGAATACCAATACATTTCTTAAGCAGTGTCTACAAGTTCCTTTGTTTTATTCATTACTGTGAAGCGCTATGTAAAGGAATATTGATAATGCTAGTCTGTATACTGTATACTGGGGTGAGGCTGGAAAAGAAAATACGCCATCTTTGGGTATATGTGCTGTGTTTTCATATTGATCAGTGGACGTTTGTATAGAACTTTAAGCATAAATAAGTGTTTGCATTCATGAAGCAGCTCTCAGTTACTTCTCACTTTGTTAGCAATGCTAATATCAGTCTGCATAGGCGATATGTACCTGTAGGATATTTTTTTCAAGTTCAACATTCTGTTCATTTTCTCTTGGAAAATGTAAATGGTATATCAAATGTATCAACGGAAGCATATACCAACAGAACAGTTGCATTAATACTTCTGTGGTTTGAAATCTTTAAACTCATAGGTTGAAAATAAAAAAACCTTAAGAAATCTGTTGAATTTATTATCTCTGCCTTCATAAAACATACAATCAATTAGATGGAATTGATACTGTATATATATATATATATATATATATATAGCCTTTTTACCTACATTTTGACAGTAGGACAGGCTGAGAAAAAGGTGAAGGACAGTCATAACAGAGTGCTCAATTATACCAGGTTTAACTAATCTTTAGATGTATTATATGGAGGCCCCTAGAAACAAAGGATCACCCTCCCTGATGGGAAGTATAATCTCTCTGGACTCATTTTTCACAAATAACTTAAGGTTTAAGTAAGCCGGCTGCAATTATTTGTGGACTTAAGTATATTGCTGGGGATTTGCATAAAGAACAAGAGTCTCTTTAAATCCTTGGAGCTTCCACAGAGATGCCTAAATTTTGTGATTGAGAGCAACTACGTGCCTTGTAATCAGTGCAAAGTTTGAGGTGGGTGATGTTCCACAGCTGCTTTCTCCCCAGGAGTTTTTTTTGACTGAAAACAAAAAAAGTAGCAGATATTAACAGAAACATGCAAAAAATGTTAAAGGCCAGTTATGTGTATACAATGCAAAGTCATAGACTGTAAGAGTAAATATAATAAGTTTGCAGTGACCACATTTGTGATACCTTTATGGGTTTAAGCTGTAACTGGAAATTACATCCTCATACTCTGGATCCATAATATAAATTACCTTAAACAAAAATATTGAAATTTCAAGCCTTTTAGGCCTAATATATGTGTGGGACATTGATATTTGTATCACACAAATATCCCCTTACCACCAACACAAAAAAACATTCCATAGTAAAAAAAAAGTTAATCAATGCAGCCACAATAAAGCAAAATTCAAAAAAACCTGTTTTATATTTTAGATTTATACAATTGTTTTCTTAATCTAATCTAGATCTGCATGTGTAAGAAATCTTCATGAAGGCCACTTCTCTACTTCTGTTCTCTACCAAATGTGCATTTCTGAAGATGTTTCTTTAGCACAGTGGGAGCCACCATGGCCCCTATTTGCATACATTCTAACTTAATTACATTTCACAATTGTGTTTTGTTAATTTATTGACAACCTCCTCCTCTGGGGGACAAGAGACTATATGGTTCTAATCAGTGTTTGAAGTACAGTTAAGTGCTACATAAAATGTCTTCATCTTATGACTACATTTGTTTGTATTTTTGAGATTTTCTTCATGTTTTCATTTCAGAATAACAATGGGTCTTTAGCTAATATCTGTAGAAGGATGATTGATAGGAATAAAGTTTTTGTTGCCACTTGACCACTCAAGTAAAGTGTTTCTTGTGTATATATGGTAAGGATCATCTGTATCAACAAGGGGACTTTCAAATCATGGCAAGTAAATATTCTAAATATATTATAATAATGGAAATAATAATAAAAGAAATATTGTAAGGAGTCTCTTAGAAATAAACATTGGTACAATTCCTTAATTGGAAAATGGACTCAAATTCTTTTTTATAACAAACTTTTGTAACTGACCTAGAAGAATACATAGTCATGTGAAATCAACTAGCCTGTTACTTTACAGTGGCAGAAAAGATTTACATGGTAGAAAAGGCAGTTATGTGCGATGGATGTAATTCTACCATACAGAATGGGAAAGTTTTCTTGTTAATAACATTTAGGGCCTCACTGACTAAAGTCTGAATTCACCTGTCGAATTCACCTCACTGCAATTTGAGTCACATCACAACAATAGATTTAAATTCACTTCTCAGTATTGACTAAGTGGTGAATACATATGTCATATGTGTAGTGGGGCGTAGTCATTTAGATAGAAGTAGAGTGAGGTGAATTTGACAAGTGAAGGGCAGTGATGTCAGTCTCATAATATTCCACTATTCCACTGAATATTTCTATATCACCATGATGTCATGGCAGTTTCCATTCCAATTGGTCACATTGCAGTCACCCAAATTGGCCATGTTTGCTCAATAAGAGAGCAGATACAAACTCATAGCTCCACTTTTTATTATTATTTATTCTATCTTATATAACTCTACTATTTTATGCAGCGCTTTACAGGGATTCATCATTCACTTCAGTCCCAGCACCATGAAGCTTACAATCTAGTCTCCCTAATTTGTCACACACACAGATATATGTTTTTGGATTGTGGGAGGCAACCCACGCAAGTGCAGGGAGAACACACAAACTCCATGCACAGGGTGGAATTGAACCCAGAACCTCAGCACTGCAAGGCAGCAGTGCTAACTGCTGAGCCACTGCACTGCCCACTTTATTATTCTTTAGTCAATGGAGTACCTAATATCATTCCCTAATCCTTTATTCCAGCATGAAAGCAGAGGAAATTAATATATGAAGCTAACATTTTATTTACGTTGAAATATTCAGTATAATTATTGCATAAATGGGTGCACACAATTTCCATCTTCACTGATCAATGGGCCATCAATGTTCTGTTAACAAATACTTCCAATGTCATAGGAGTGGTCATATTTGAAGGACAGTGTTTTGACTTAAGCTTTTAGGGTTTGAATCGGTATCAACCCTCTACTCTCTAAAGTAGGGCACTGAACTGCCACTTTACTCCAACACAAAACTGATTACAGGTGATTAAGGAGTGAATAGAGACTTACCACTAAAACTATCCCTATAAAGAAACAGTCTTGGAAGGCCTTCCGAAGTGGATTAGGTGGCTTTGGGTTCTCTGCTGCAGAACTTCATCCCAACAAATAGAGAACAAAAAGATCCCCATCTGTGCTGTAGATAACTTAGAAATCCTTAGAAGGTGGGCTAAGATGACATTAAAAAGTCCGCTCCTATAGAAATAAATTTCCCACATAGCCTTGGGCTGTGCTATGGGTAACTCTTTATCAGAGCCAGCTTAGAGACAAAAATATGTTTTTGACTAGCACTTCTACTATAACTACTTGTTTTTAGAATATCCTTGTGTCAACACAGTGATTCATTGGAAACAGCTCTATCCTGGTACTAACATACATAATTGCAAGGCAGTTTGTGTTGTCTAAATATGCACCACTATGTATACATTGCTCATAAAGACCAGCAACACTCCTTCTTGGGACACATAGAAAGATTCTAGATTCACTAGGAAACTGTCCATCCGGACACATATAGGCATAATGCACAAACGTATGAAAATGATGAAACAAAAGCACTCAGCTCACCACTAAAAAATAACATTAGATCCATTCCTTGTCCTTTAACATATACAAGCCCATGGTCCAATTGTAACAGATACACTTGACACATTCTGGAGCACAGCAGCTGCTGTAGTAAACCCTTTTCCATAAGAATGGGTAGGAGCTGTTCCTTTAATTATAGCTTTCCTGGGCTTTTTTTTGTCTTCTGTTATCTTCACCTTCTACATTAGATGCTTCACAGCACAGAAAGAGTTAAAACTATTTCAGGCATATGAGACAAGCATACAGACATTTTGTACTGTACTTATTGTAAAAATACAGTTTTGGATTCTGTGTGCAAAGAAGTACCTTGTGACATGCTAGGGGTTATGGTAAAAATATGTGCTTTATATTCATATAACCTTGTCTAGATGATATAGGAAAACTAATTTGCCTTATTTACATATGGCACAATCTTTCCAGCATTCAAGGGTTTGTTAGAAACAGGAACATTGTGCATTTCCATGGTAACAGATGGCATGCTGGCAGTATCTGGCTTGTTGCAGTTTCGACTAGGCAGGCCAGCAATTAATCAGCCATCTACATGAGCAAATTTCTTTGTGTGTGAATGGCACTGCTCCTCTGTATTGCTGTCTGTGCTTTTACAATTTCTGTATTCCTGCCGGGCGAATTACTTTTTTTCATCTTTTGTATTAATTTTTTTCCATTGTGCTTCCAAAACCATGATGCAAAGAATGTTTAAAAAAAAAAAATCCTCTTTGACCTGCAGAACTCCTTGTAGACAATGGTTCATGTGAGCCCAGACCATAGCAAACAGGTGATCATACAAATGTATCTATTCCCAAGGGCACAGAAGGGAAATTTGTTTTACCGGTTCTAAATATTGATTTGGTACATTTGAAAGGTTCCTAGGGGCATCCTAAGGGCATTAGGAATTGCAAACACATATTTATTACTTATATACAACATTTATTTAAGTATTTCACTTATTTTACAATTTTCTATGCTTTCTACATTAACAAAAACTTGGGGGGCTGGGGGGCTTAAAGTTCAAATTGTTGCATAAAAATGTGAATTTGCCACTTCCTCATATTTGGGTATTCGGCAAACTATGTGATGTGGCGAATTCGCTAGCTAACAACAGACTAACAACAACAGTCGCACACTAAAGAATAAACAGCTACTGACGTGGTTGCGAGTTCCCTATGGAAATATTGACGCGGTTACAAAATTGCTATGGGAATCCTCTATTTACTCAATAAGAAGTAGAGAAACCGGGCATAGCCACCTCAAAGTGATGAGGATTCACTTCAACAGTCGAATTCTCACTTTGATCAGTAATTTGATCAGTAGTTTGATCTTGGTTCTAAATATGATGTTTTTTGCCTTTTGGGAGAGGAGGGTATTTTGGAACCAATCTCACGTCTACCTGGTCACCCCATTGTTAATATTTGTAAATTATTGTAAAATAGTGGAAGCTGATTTGAAAACATTGCATGAAAATCACTGACCCAATACTGTATATATAATAAATTGAGCATCTGTGCAGCAAGAAAGCCCTTATTTTTAGAAGTGTGTGTTTAAAATAAAACATGCAGTAAACAATAGGAATGAATGATTCAGATTTGGTTGGATTAAGCTATGATAGATATGAACTAATAGGAACCAAAGGCACTGAACATACACAAAGTACATATTAGGGACTGTGTTGGTTTTTCATGAAACTCACTGAATGTTTAATGTTCAGAACAAAACAAGGATTGCATTAAACTGAATACCCAGTTTGAAAATGTATCTCTGCCCACACATCTGGCTCTGACTCAATTTTAGCTTTGTATGTAACATAGCAAAGATATAGGGTGGCTTGCTGTGCAAAATTTTGGGTCCTGCACTACAAAACATAAGAAGCCATGTGCCTTGTGTAGCGCAACTCAGGGACAGTTCCTGGTTATGCACAGACAGTTAGGGACACTGGGATATAGATAGCTTCAGTATAAGCAAGATATGCCTATACTGCTTCCAAACAAAATGCATCTTTTCTATAGCACTAGGAGACACACACACACTTCATTTTGGTGTCTTGATTCTGTCTAACTGCCTACACCACTATACACTAGATATGGCTAATGAGTACTGACTCATTTGCGCCTTAGCAATGGGAATCCTCTGTTTAGTGAATAAGGAGTAGATAATTTGTGACTAATAGAGTGCAGCAATCCAAAGAATAAGTCCCTTAAACTCCAAGGCATTTATTTGCCAACTTAAAATCATATACAAGGAAGTCCAAAAAGAGTCTTATTCATTTTACCCCTTAGCACTTAATCATAGACTCTTAAGGAAGTCTCCCATAAACAAAAGACAGTATTTTATGTTTCATGCCTTAGCGCTTTCTAATAGGCTCATAAGGAAGTTGCAAGTGAACAAAAGACAGTCTTACACATTTCACACCTCAGAGCTCACTCATAGACTGAATTAAAGCCTTGGAGTTTTAATGTTATCTGGAGTTCTGGCTGTTCTTGTTTGCATATTTTCAAGTTATACATGGGGAGATGTTTGGTCCTGAAAATACGGAGGAACAGGTAAGCACAAGGCATATATAATTAAATGAAGTTTGTGGATTGAATCAAACTTATATTTACATTTACAACTGGTATAATGCACTGAGGTAGGGCACATATTCAGCAGTGTCAAGCTGGGACTTCAATCTGGCTTGACTTAGATATTAGTCACATGACTAATCACTGTGATTTACCACCCCTTATTTCAGCTCCTTCTTGACTATCCCCCTGCTGCCCTCCTTCTCCCTTAAGGATGGGTTCCAACTTGACAGGGTAGCCAACTCTAGCCCTTTGTGAGCCTTTTCCCAATTGGTGCCCGCTTGCACCATGCATCTCACCCCAGACATGCCAATACTCCAAGCAAACATTAAACCATTCCGCCAAGGGCTGCCCTTAAAATTCCTTATAATAGGCAGACCCCCCTCCAAACCTGCTATGGCCCTTTCCTTTCCCTCCTTTGAATCTAATAGGAATAAGTCCATTCCAATATCAGATAGGTGGACATTGTCCTTATTCCATAATCATTTTTCTCCCATATCAAAATCGCTATGATATGCCACATAACCTTTCATATTTTTAACAAAACTAAACATGATCTTATTAACCTTCTTTCCTGACTTCTGTAATGCTGCAAATTCTTTTTCCCTGTGCCATATTAATCTGGGTATAATTCTCGAAAAAACTATAAGCATACTAGGAAACAACTCCTGCATACTGCTTAAGTCCCTCTTCATGGCATGAATGAGATCTCTCTGTGAAATTGTTTCCACATTGTTTCCACTGGCATGTATGACTAGAACATCTGGTGGGTTGTTATTTCTTGTTAACGCAATCAGCTTGATTAACACCCTGTCCCATAGTTCAAGAAGAGAGTAAGCTCGCTCATTCCCAAAAAGGTAGGTGCGCACTGTGGAAAAATGCGGGGTGCTCAGAAATGGTGGCCAATCCAATGCATGGTGTGAAGAAAAAATATATCTCCGGCACTCCCAGAAGTTAAAACCAATAAACTTTAATGTGGTCAATTAATAAAAGCAAGATCCATCGCAGTAGTAATGCAGTAAAAGAAAAGGCACCCCCCTTACGCATTTCGCGCAAAGGGCACTTATTTATCTCTATTCTCTGCCACATCAATAAATTCCTCTGATGGCAGCAGGAAATAAAGCTCAACAAATTCCCTCCTCCAGATTTTTTCTTTTATTTCCATTTTATTTCCCATTTTTTAAATGTGCTCCTAGCGGCCCAGCCGAGCAGAAATATGTACCCCCAATTGCTGTTCCTGACACTGTCACTCCTGTGCTTAGTGGTGCAACCACGGTCAGTTTGTGTGTCCAGGGCAATGCTGACCGACGTCATTACCGGCGCTGTTAAGGTTGCAGGCATCCCTGCTTCACTCCCTGGTGTGTAATTATTTCCGGCTGTGTTTTCCCCTTCTGTTGAAAGCCATCCTGGCTCCGTGCTTGCCTGTTCCTCCCTGGGCCCAATAGGTCCCCTTTCCCTTTGCCCAGTCCACACTCTGTGTAATTCCTGCCTGTGGGTGTGTTACAGTCCCCCCTGTTGTCCTATTCTGTAATAAACCTCCTCAACATATCCACCATTACCCACATATTGGCAGGTTTCCTCTCCCTTGTATAAGCTCCCCCATGAGAGCACTCACCACCAGGCATCATTAGCCCCTCCACAGTTGTTGTCCTGCTGTGTGCTGCATTGTTACCCATCTGCTGCTCCTCTCCTCCAGGCTTATTCTGGATCTCCCTGGTGGTCAGTGGCTGTGTCCCTTCAGGCCACTGAGGCCTGTAGAAAGTGATGCCAGGCCCCATGCTGCTGCTTCCTCCCATGAGTTGCAGTGCCACTCTGCTCTCATTGGTGTCATTGGGACCTAGGGGCTGCTTCTGTCTTCCTCCTGCCTGTCCTCCTCTCTCCCCTGTGGCTCCAGTACATTGCCTCCTTGCTTCTCGGAACAGATTGCTTTTCAGTGTGGCTCCTCCTCCCTGTGCCTTGTGGGTCACATGACTGTAGGCCCAGACTGACAGTTCTAGTAGGAGATCTGGAGCACGCAGCTCTGGAAATGCTCTGCATAGCCTGCTCCCCTTTGGTGTCCCGAGATCTACTGCATGCCCCCTCTGAAAGCTGCCTGGTATTGGAGCTCCTCTTCCTCCTTCTCACCTTGGGGCTGGGGCTCAGGCGCGCTGGCGGTCTGCCTCTGCGGGTAGGCCTACCCTATGCTACTCCCTGCATTTCAGCTCTGCTGTCCCCATCCATCCTGCGATTTGCTGCTCCTGCCAACCTGTCCCTCTCTCAGCAGCTGCCCCTCTGACTCTCTCCATTAAGGATTCCAGAGACATCTTGTAGGTAAGATGCTGTTTGTCTTCTAACGATCTGCTCTTCTCCCACTATACTGTCCCTAACATTCCCTACATCCCTTTTTATAACTTAAATCCCTCCTCTGTCCTCACCCCTTCCATATTATTCCTTTCTTTTCTTATTCCAGGGGTATCTTTTCTACTAAAATGCTGCCCTAGTGAAAAGGGTTGATCTGGTCAAATTTGTTTAAACCAGAAGTGTTTTGGAGTTTCCATCTATATTGTTGCTATGAAACTGCACATCCATAAAATACATTTTTTTGCAGGCCTTGTGATTGATAAGTCTAGATACATGGTACACCTTTAACAAATATCTTGAAATTGATACGTATGTGTATTTTGGTTAATATTTCATGTTTAATAGGTTAATGTTTATAAAACAGATGCCTGTTGTTCCAGCTAGTAAACACTTATTGACCAAAAACAAATAAAATCCATTTTCTCCAGTGCTGATTAGTCATCAATTTAGTTGCATGGTGCATGCATGGTTCCTTATAAATCATTGCAGTCTTCACCTTGCATCTGAATGGATAATTAATAAGTGTTGCAGTGTGTGGATTTCATAGATGTGGTTTTGGGATGATCTTATAGTTACTATTTCATTCTATTAAAACATGTTTAAATCACCGGTGGTACTTTGCTTGTTGCATGTAGTAATTAAAACAAGAATGTTAAGCAGCCTTTATCTAAACCTGATAAGAACACTTCTGCAGTCTACAGGATTTCGTTCTATTTGTGTTTAAATGTAATAGGTGAAAGTCTTAGCTGTACTTTCCACCCTATGTAAAATGCACGGTACAGGGCAGAAATCCTTCCGCACAAGAGTGTGTTAGCTGTATATAATTATTCTCCAAAAAGTAAAAGGAGAAAAGAATTCATGCACACTGAGATTTTAGCAGATATCTCTATAATGAGTTTTCAAAAGTTTCCCATGAACAACTTCACCCTTATACAGTTAAATCTAAATGATTTACTCCTCCCCTGCTTGTTTATGTAGCCATATTTCCCAGCAATCAGTTCTTGTCCACATGATTTTTGCAAGAGTTATCCTAATGTCTTCATCCAACATTAATTTTAAACTTTGTGCTTTGCTAGTCTGGTGCAAGTATGAATGATTTCGCTGACAAAATAATTACAAGCTACTTTATAATGATTTGGTCTATGAATTGAGACTACGTCAGAGGTAATCTAAGAAAAGAAAGATATAAGGAAATTCAAGTGCACACGTAGTGTAGATTGTTCCTGGGTATCCTACTGCTGTAGACTGGACAGGCCATTAGATGAGTTTTAGAAGCGGTTCATGCTGTTGATAAAACAACAGGAATGGGCTACTTCATGTTCCACATCAAAAAAATGTAATTCAGCTGGTAATGAGACGAGAAAATTGGCCATTTTAAGGGATTTTATGGTTTCTGTATTCATATTCCAGACGCACCTCTGTAGATGTCACTTTGAATAGTGAAAAGGAAAGCTTCGTCTGCATCCTGCTTAGCTGGGGGGAGGTTGATTCTGTTTTATGTGGATAATTATTTTAACCTTTATAACACATCCAGCCCTGGTAGGTCTAGTTCCTTGCATTTACCCTGACATTTACATCTCCTTTGTACAGTTGTAGCACAACGCACTGCTGCCATGTCAGTTCATGGTCACAGGGGTCTCTAACATTTTACCACCCCGCAATCCAAAGTCTAAAACGCTATTATTAAGACGTATGATGCCTAAAAATGAGATTGCATGGTTATGACTAGAGTGCTGTAGCCTTAAATAGTCCCCCAACTGTTTTGAAGGCTATTATTAAGTGTCCTGGGGAAATGCAAAAATTACCCAGTGATGCCCAGACTTAATTTTACTTAAGCGATCTGCAGAGTTCAGAGCTCTGTAATAAGTAAGTCCTAGGATTTAGACTGGTTCTAAAAATGTATGTATTTTAGAACAGTTTCCAAACACACACATGCACAATTCTAATTTTAATATCCTGTATTCCAGTAGTTTGATTCAATATTTTTACCCAAACTCCCCTGCTTAATGATTAGCCATTTTCCCTTTTTTATGGAACCATGTGAAAAAACAGATGGCACACGTCGATATTTAAAGTAATCTTTAAAAAAAAAAAACAGCCTCATAAAACAAACAAAAAATATGTTTTTTTTTTTATAGACAACTGTTATCAAAGTGCAGAAATTAATTGGATGCTTTAATTGAGCCAGATTACTAGCTAATGCTTGCTTGAATACAGTAATTCATCTATTAAATTATCTTTAAACAATTACCTGAAATTTCTCTGCTGCAGGGCCTGATGGCTATTTAATTGCACAGTTGCTATATAATTACTTAACAAGGTGTCCTAGAATAGTTTAATTTCTCTTTATTATAAAAAGAAAATCAGCCCCCGAAGTAACTGAATCCTCCAGCAGTGTTAGATAGCTTTTGTTTCTAAGGGTTATATAATTGAAAAATAGGCTAGAATCACAGATCTCCTTTTTTTCTGGAGGTACTTACAAATATTTTAATATTAATATGACTTTTACATGGAACGAAATCTGTTAATATAAACTAATATACTCTTACACTTGGGCAGTTAAAAAATTAGTATTACACTATTCTTCATCCAAAGTTTGTTTGTCTAAATTAAACCCAGTTTGGAACACCTTGCCTTTTGGTTTTGGCTAAATTGCTAGATTAATAGACATAGGCCATTATGATGTCAGAGATGCAGTTTACTGCATTCATTTAAGCATACCAGCTTAATAAAAAAAAACATGTCATTATAATCATAGTGCATGATGCACACAGAAAACACTTCATCTAAATACCACTTGCCTAAACTTGTATTAACAAAGTTCCGATTGTTAAGACAATTTAAAGGAGAACCAAAGTAAAAAATAAAAAAGAACTGTTAAAATACTTACTTTATACAGAGCCGAATGATTACTGTCACAGCATAAACTCTACTGTAATTAGCCAGCAGCAGATCATTTTTCACAGCCAGCACTGCAGCTCCTCCCATCTTGCTTTACCTCTGGTGTTTTAGGGCTTAAACACCATCACATTCATTCATCCAATGAGAATGCTCCCCGCAATGAGCATGATGATGTTGAAGCCGGTGAAGCAGGAAGAAGGAGCTGTGCGCCGGCTTTTCAGTCAGCCAGCGCTGTGAAGGAGGCACCGGGGGAAGCGTTGGCTGCCGGCTAATTACAGCAGAGTTCATGCTGTAACTATAATCAATCGGCTCTGTATAAGGTAAGTATTTTAACAGTCCTGTTTTATTTTTTTACTTTAGGACTCCTTTAAGAGACACTAAAAATTGTGTTTAAAAGGACAATGATCAAAAATGAGTTTTCTAATCAACACATAGAACTCCAAGTTAAAAGGAAAAACTACCACAATTGTTATGTGCAAAAATGTAAGCAGAAATTTCTGTAAAATAAGAAAGGGGCAGATGCCCTCCAAAATGTTGTGTCCAAAACAAAATATTATTTTTGTACAAGTGTTCTGGTTTATATGTGAGAATTGCTGGAAGAATTATTGATTTTTGATTTCCACTGATGCATGAAACTTACGTAACATTATGTTATGTTGATGTTAATGCTTTTGTTAAACATGGCAGTTGGTATAAGTATGCAGTACCCTTTTCATAATGGAAAAGGGCCTTTCCTGGAATGGGACTTTGCATAAACTTGAGCACAACTTGGAACTTTTACAAAATGACTCCAGCTTTTTAACAGCACTGCCAACAAATGACAACAAATGCATATGACATTGCACAGAGACATAGAAGTAGCCATATTGGGGATGGCACACATCCCTTACAAAAGCCAGCAGGACATACTGAAGATAGGAGCACATCTGGTGACCTGTTACTTCTCCCTCGCTACACTAGAGGATAAAATGGTAGGGGATTCCCAATATGAATAATGCCAGCTTCCTCCTGGAGGAACATCTTGCTCCCCCGAATTTTGTTGACTTTGATCCACTGTTAACACCTTGATGTTCTCTGCTGTGAAAAAAGAAAAGGCTGAAGAGAGATCCTTCTTTGCTGCACTTCAACTTTGTATGGGAAAAGGGATGGAGTAGTAGAACATTATGGGGAAAGGGATGGTGAGGCATAATATTATGGGGAAAGGGAAGGTTTGGGGTATAAAGGTAGAAAAATTGCACAATGGAGAGGAGAACTCTGGTAGGGAGCACATTTTGGCTTTGTTGCATAGGGCTTCATTAAACCTTTGTCCCGGAACTGCCACCAATATTTCCAGTTAGGCAGGCTTAATTCCTAAATTAACCCATCAGTTGTTCTTTATATATTGTTACAGAATGCTGCATTTCTAGCCATACAGGATTAAATGTTTTTCAGTTTAGCTGTAATACACTGTGCATAAGTTTTCAAAGAGCAGTCGTTTTATATTAGACCTCAGAGTATATTTTAACCAGAATCTTAAAAATATCCATCATTAAGTCATAAGAAACTTAGATAATTAACTTAGCTAGCATAGCTTTCTGAACAGATTACAGTACCACTGTTGATTATGTGAAAAAAGTCTTTGATTTATTAAGATAAACTTCAACACATTTAGTTTAAATGCAATATAACCCCTTTTATTTACAATTAACAATTCTACATTTAGGGCGAAATTTATTAAGGGCGGATTTAGTCCGCCCGAAGTAAATTTCTGACCGCACGTGCGGTATTCCGATCGATTTGCGATTGCACAATCGCAATTGCGCTCGATTTGCGATCGCGCGATTGCAAATCAATCGGAATACTGCACGTGCGGTAAAAATACCGCACGTGCGGTCAGAAATTTACTTCGGGCGATCGTTTCCCCCTTAGTAAATTTCGCCCATAGTTTCCACTGATTTCACTTTTTAGAATTATCTTTCCAAGTTTCTCTGGGTAGTTACATACCAACTCTGCTGCTCACAGAGACCATCTAGCTGATTTTCTAGCTGACCTTTATTGGCCTTAGGGTATCTGGACTGGATTCTTCCAATGATTAGATAGCTTACATAAAGCTTTTTGTTTTTACTTCACCCTTACAAATAATATTCAATAATGACAAATGTTCATGACAATTGCCACTGAATTTTACATGAAATGTATAATCTTTATATCTTATTTAAATCATCTATATCGTGAACGAAAGACAAATTGGAATTTGTGTTATTTCATACTACAAGAAAATCTCCCTTTTTTAAAAGAGCTTACAACAAGACATCTAGTTGATCTAGAGAAAAGTGAACCTTCCAGAAGTATCTGCCATTCTCCACCCCATACCCAAATCAGATTTACATCTGGATCAACCTCATTACATATACATTACCATCAAAAGTGCTTGTATTTTATGGCTTGACGTGTTTGAATCCATTCCATTCTATACACCGTTAACAGTTTTCTCTAGTGTAAACAAACCTTAAAGACTCTTTCTTTACTGCTATGATTTTCATTTCTTTCTATTAATCAATATTTCTGCTCTAAACCTTTTTATCTTTAATTCCTGCCCTTTTTTTAAACCAAAGTCCAGAACTGTATTGAATCCTCAAAATGAGTCTTTATCAGAGTTTTACATAGAGGCAAAATCACATTTACCTGTTTGGATTCTATTTCTTTTCTAAAACTAAAACTATCTCATTTGTTGTATACATATACAGTATCTATGTATGTATGCTAATCTATAATGTAATGACATCAAGGAACATACAATGGAATTCATCAATCATAAAAACATTTTCTGACAACTAATAAGCCATAACAACCAATCATCAGCACTCACTAGCAATAGCACTCACTAGTGAAATGGAGTTAGAATAACAAACACAAGCTCGTGATTGGTTATTATGAGTTACTAGATCTCAATAAACAAAAGCCCCTTGTTGAGGAATCAGTTGACAATCTTTCTATCCATGAAACTCCCTTCAAATCACTTCAGATAAGGGAGATTTCCAAAATGTCACTAAAATAAAAGTGTTTGAATTAACTGTAGAACAAGATGTCTTTTCTAATTCAGCTATGGATTATCTTGATTCTTTTTCAACAATGACATTTGCATTTACATTATAATATTCACAGTAATTTACGCTTGCAATATAATTACATAATACTCATAATAGTGCTTATGAAAGCAATCAAAATACAACTGTATTGTGCATTTGAAATTTTTTTTAAATACAGGGATTCCCTATTTTTTCTATATGCAGTTGCATTACATTAAAATTTTAGTAGCACTTCAAGGTTAAACCAACTAAAAACTAAAGGATGTCTTTCTTCAAAGTGAGCATTTAATCCACTTGACAAATTGTAATTTGACACAAATCATTTTCAGTGTCATCATAGACACTATTGAGTCTCATTCTTTTTCACTGAGTACATCTTTGCCCCCATGGGAGAAGCTATGTTACAGCCAAAGAACAGAATTAAATTAGGTACAGAAATCAATCGTCTAACCATTTCCAAAAGGAGTAAACATTGGCTAGCTCTGATTTCTCTTCTTTGACTACAACAAAATGTCTTTGAAATTGCATGTAATGAAATGAAAAGCACACAGTGATTCAGTAATGAAATACACGGCATGACACAAGGGGCCCCTGGGTCCATTTGGCAAGTGTCATATCAACTTTGGTACGCATACTGTATTTGAAATACTAATGATTCCTTCAATTGATCTTTACATGCTTTATTAAGTGCTAGTGTAGATTCCAAAAAAGGTGCAAAAATAATACTTCATTGCTAGAGTCATAGAATTAGTAACATATGTGTCCTTGTGTGACTGTGTTTTTATTATTACCTTGCTGTTTAGCACTGAAAATATTACATACAAATACTATTATATTATATATTTTCATCTCATAATGAGAATGGAAACTTACAGATTTTACTTTAGCTATGAATCTGCCAAAATTACAATATTTATTTTGTTATACAAACCAAACACCAAGTAAAACAAATCTGGAGACTTGGAGAGTTATATTTATAATGTTGTAAAATAATTTGTTTCGTGAAGGGAGATGCTGTGCTCCAAAATCAATTGCTGCACGTGTGAAATTAAATTAGAAAAAAAACAATCCTTTTTTGACACAAATCAACCATTTAAATTAGCATCTCGATCCGGACAGAAAAGACCTTTATTCATTTAATACACTCTTTCTTTGTATTGCTTTTGCATTTCCCCCCCAGAAAATATAATTAGGAGTCATGTAGCCATTTATCCAGGTAAGGGTTGAAGTGGCGATCAAATCTGTGATAACCAGTCAGCAATAGCTGGCTGCATAAAAATGACAAATGGCATCCACCAACAGAAACAAGCAAGGTGTCAGTTTACTTTCTTTCTATTAGAAGATAGTGGGGGTCAGAAGGGAATCAGTGTCAGCATAGCAGCACAGATTATTTTCTGCATCTTGCCATATTTATATATGATGGTGGGGCACAGAAAGGGCTAGATAAACTTTTCATTAGATCTTTTACCCTATATTAATAAGAGATTTGGGATATATTAAAGATAAAACACATTGTTTTATTAACCTTCTCCTACCACCACATTGAGGTATTAAGAGTGTAAGGAATAATTTTTACTTTTATTTCCAGAACCCCTCCAAAACAATAAAAGGTCGGTGGGGTCAATGTATGCTTACCCTAAACTCATGATGAACCTTTCTCACCAAACTTCATTAATAATGTTTCTTCTTCTAAACAGATATAGTCTCCAAGCTGGATAAGCAGGAGATAGCAGCAATATCCTATATTCTATATTTGAATAAGGGAGAAGCCCTATCCTCTCTCAGTCTAATCTTAACCTCAAAATGTGTAGTACAATTCATAGTTATCATTATTTACTGTACTAGTCCCATCACACAGTCCTTATTGGAGTAGCTGTCCCTACTGCCCTATCTGGTACACCTAATCCTGCTGTTTTGCAGGATAATAAATGATGCTAAGGCTGGAAAGAATGACCAAGGCCCTACTCTTTCAGCCTGGCAAAACCAAATATCCCGTGTTTAATGTAATATGTCTGAATCCCTTTGGTGCAATTGTAGTTTACAGGATTTACCATGTTTGTCATTTGTGAATGGTATCATAACATAGTTACTATGGTAACTATGGTTACTATGATATTTAACATAGTTAAAGCTCATCCTTTGAGTTTTAATGTACAGAATTGCAGTGCTCAGGCCTAACTAGTTTCAATCTGTTTGAAGCTTTTAGGTGTAATACAAGATTTTGATTAGCGTATGTTAAGCCAATTCAGTGGGTTAACCACATAAAGCAAATTCAGTTAAAGGGGAGCTAAAAGGCTGACCAAAGTCACCCATTCGTTGTTCGGAATCCCTGCACTGTATTATTCCAAACAGTCTGAAAGTAGTCTGCAAAACTAGCTAGAACATTCCCTTATATTCTGTTGGTATATATTCATGTAATAATCTGGTCATGGGGTTTTGCTAGCAGACGGCCGGGTATATATACTGTATCTGTACCCTATCTTTAGCTATTATAGGACCAGTATTGATGTGTTCCTGAGTGCTCTCATGTTTTCTCTTTTCCTGTATTCTGACCCTGGATTGTTCCTGACTTCATCTATTTGCTGACAGCCCTGAAAATTGATTTGTTTATCAACTGCATCTGTTTTCAACCAGCCCCGACCTCTGCTTTGTTTGAATATGCCAGTACCTGTAATCAAGAGTTTGTTCCTACTCTTCTGCTTCTCATTTACACTCCTCCTCTGACCAAGACCTGAGGATTTCCTTGCAACAAAGGTCAAACTCCCTTGCAGGGGTTAAGAGTGAAGATCAGTAATCCCTTAGACTCCATGTCCTGAGGTCAGCCAGTGCCAAACCTCCTAAGGGGTAATAAAAGATAAACCTAACACTACAATACTATTATATAAATAAAAAAGCTAAAATAATTTTTTAAAGAGTATGAAAATTTGAATAAAACATTATTTGTATTTGACATGTACACATATAGAAAGCCATCTTAAACATTAAAATGTAAAACTTATTTTGGGATCAGCAGTGCTTGCCTCCTGTTTAAGCAGCCCTTTTGTGTACAGGCTCCTCCTGTGTAGTACCAATAAGCCCCACCCCCGAGTGACATCAATCACTATTCAGAAAGCATGGTCTTGAGTGGAATCCTTTTCCCTTCTCCTTATATCCTTATATAAAGCTTGTTCCTAACCCTGAATATAGTGTAATAGCTAAATGTATAAAATAACCTGATCTAATTGGTTTAAGAAACCGGTAAGTATCGCAATTTTTATTTTATCTTCAGGCTCCACAATTTTAAGTGCCATTAATTTGCTAAAATCATTTAAACAAATATTTTCATTAGAAAGTATTTTAGATATTAAATTCAGTTATGTTAATATGAAATATTAACAGGTCAACAGGGGAACTACAGTCTGTAAATTTACAGTAAAGTTTCATATTGGTGCTGAAAGAACCAAAAAGAAATCCATAACTCATCATAACATGATATAGAAGAGAACAACCTTACAGAGTTTTACTACAGTTTCATTGCTTAGAAAAGACACTGTTGGACAGTGGAGGGCTCGAAAAAGGACTGGACACTGATGGGATGCATCCTTTGATAGCAGCAGTGTATCTGTAAGGTACTTACCCGCACGAGTCGCTCCAGCGTTGGTTCTCATGGCGCTGCGGGTCTTCTGGGTTGCGGCCATTGCGGGTGTGCACTGACGTCATAGTGAGCACGTCGCGGCGGCATGCTTTTTGAAATCCTAGGCGCGATCATCTGACAGGCTCTCTAGCTATATAAGGGAGCCTGTCAGAAAGGTAAGGCGCCTGATTATAGGTTTCCCTTCCTTGCTATATGCCTTACCCTTTACCCTGGTAGTCCTTCTAATAAAGCATTGTTCCTGCCTTGCTACAGCCATTTTTCCTGCCTTGCTACAGCTATTGTTCCTGCCTTGCTACAGCTAATGTTCCTGCCTTGCTACAGCCATTGTTCCTGCCTTGCTACAGCCATTTTTCCTGCCTTGCTACAGCTAATGTTCCTGCCTATACTTCAGCCATTGTTCCAGCTTGGCTTGCCTGGTCTCCCTGCCTGTTTGGTCCATCTTAGGAAGAATTCCGTAGTCCTGTTTTGGTACTCAGTCCTAGGGGCCACGACCTGGGTTCCCTCCGCAGTGAAATCCTAACCTCCTTGCGGGGGCTCTAGGTGAAAACCGGGGTTCCTTAGACTGCGCACCCTAGTGTCTGTTTGCCTTTGCGGTTTTACGGCTGCTACCTCCTTCTCCTAAGTGTGCAACCCTACAACCCTCACAGTATCCATCTATAAATATAGATTTCATTGCAGGACAATGTGTTATACCAGAAAGCGAATATTATTAAGAAATGTTTGCAAAAATATTACAGTAAATACAATGATTTCCCTTGTCACCTGTAATTGTGGAAACATGAGCCAGCTTCTGGATGCAAAAGAAAAATATAAAATGCATGCATTTTTTGCCCTCCAAAGTGTACAGGAAATTATAAGTGTTATATTGGAAATGTCTGCAGTCTGTTTTTATAGCAAAGCTTACAGCTGCTTACTCCAGCCAGTAGATGTCACTAGTAATCTAGTGTTTCAATATTATGTATAGTATCTAAAAGAAGAGAGATTTTTCCCAGAGTGCAAAGCAGGATTAAGTCATTTCTCCTTCCAAGGAGAAAAGAGGTGAGACATGATTAGTCTAGCTAGAGACAAAAGCTCTTTCATAGCTCACTCTAGGTACGTGAGAGTGCATTTAAGATACATATCTGGGCAGTATTGAGCTCCATCCAGGAGAAAGTGAGTTTAGTACTCTCAGGGGTGTTGTTTTACAAGGCATCTCAGTCAGGGTATATATAATAGCCCTAGGGCTAGGCCTCTTTGGAAATTGCCTCCAAAAAATACCTGCCTGTGACTACAATAACCAGTGCTCTGCTGTGAAAGTTACACTGCCTGAACTGTGTGCAATGTGTAAGATCAGGGAGCCTAATGCTCTCTATTAATGCTTTGGAGGTACAGTTGGATACTTCCTGCTTCTAATACTAGTGACTCTTACTGTAACATTTGGGGTGACAGAAGCTGGGTGTTTGGTGTACACTAGCAGGAGTACACTTAACAGACTGAATTCTATATAAAAATGACAGGGTGTATAGACACTAATGCAGCACATGTTGCAACGTAGCACACCAAGAGATCTTTACTTCTCAGGAATAAGTAAATGCCAGATGTTGCACTTTGAGTTTTTCGATATGTAAGGAAAAAAAAGATGGTGTAACCATTTATCAGTCATAAGACATACAGTAGGTTTGATGATTTAGTTGAAAGAAATATTAAATGCTTGAGGGGATAAAGTCTTATTTATGTGTAGGAGGATTGGGGGATTGTCAATGTCAAATGCAAGGGACCAAGTTAAGAGTG
Source organism: Pipa parva (assembly GCA_019650415.1). NCBI lineage: Eukaryota > Metazoa > Chordata > Amphibia > Anura > Pipidae > Pipa > Pipa parva. Next base: position 25,269 of record WMED01000388.1, read on the forward strand.
TTACAAAATAGAATTGGCTTTTAAACTTGTCAGAAATTTGTTATTAGTGAGATAAGTACAAAAACAGTATATTTGGTGTAGTGTTGTTTCCAGAAGCCAGAAATTTAATTTTTGAGAAGGCAATAATTTGAGAAAAAAAACATTGTAACTTGTACATATCTGACCTACACAGATAAAGGGGAGTATAGGTGTGAGGTTTCCAAACCAGAAGAAGTTGAGCAATAGATTTTTTTTTCAGTATAGTTATGATTAGTACATGCTTTGAAAAGGAGAGAACCACTCTACTAAGGAGAGAAAGGTTAGGAGATGGCTTTAATTAGAGAAAAAGAAGGATTGTGAAGAAGCTGTGAGAAAACAGAATTAAGTGCACAGGTATTAGAGAGAAGTTTATAAACTGTATCTTAAGTCATGGGACTCAAGGAATGAATGATCGATTAAAGTGGATTGCTTTGACAATAATGGAAAGAAAGGTCATCTCCAATGGCACAATTTCTTTCTTTAATCTGGTCTGCAATAACATGTACTGTAAAGTAAATAGATGGGGTTTCAGAATAGAAGAAATACTTAAAAGTGAAGGGGAGATTAGGTTTATTTGAGAGTCTACTTATTAGAGTAATAAAACTGATATGTTTGACTACACATAGGATAGATTTGTTGAAGATAAAAAGTGCATACTTGCAGTACAAGTTGGAACATAATTGTCACTAGATGTGACACTTGTCACTAGCAGGATCTGGTGGGTGTGGGATGTACACCATGACTGAATATCTTTAGGTCTTCTTGTCTAGGAATGGCTGGGATGATGTTATTATGGGCAGAAGACAGTTTGTTACTTCATTTAGCTTCAGTCAAGTTTGGAGAGGAAATAGGCCATGCCACGGTACAATATGGGAAATCAACAAGTAAAGACTAATTTTGTAACTAATGTAGGATATCCAGATATCATAGTGCTCATTAGGGCTTATATTATATTATATATATATATATATATATATATATATATATATATATATATATAAAATATAATATAATATATATTAATTATATGTAATTTGTATTTTTGAAATTTGATCTGCAAGGCTGTCTACAGCTTTGTCCCACAATACTTTTGTAATTACTTTTTGAAATATGTTCATTACACCTTTAAGTGATCTATAAAGCGGCTTGCTCTTTTTCAAAATACCTTTCATTTTTAATCAACAGAAAATTAAATTCGAAATTGGTGATTCAATTATTACTAATAGAACATGCTCTAGAAATAAAAGTGTGAACATAACAGCAAGTTTATCTCATTACCTCGAGTGTCTTCTAAAGTGGGGGAAAACTGTTGGGCCTCTTATTCAAAAATAAACAAAAACTTTGAACATACATATAAACTGCATACTCATTTGGCTTATGAATGCACCTTACACATTACTTAATAGATTAAATTCAGAATTAAAAATAACCCGGAAATGATCATTAGATCTTATGAGTCTTTTTAAACCCTGCCACAGATTGCTAACAAGTCAACTTGTAAATAACTTGACTTACACCATAGGCCAGTTGCCTATTTGCTAAACTGTAACTTGTATACAGCTCAGTTTCCCATCAGTAACATTTAACAGTAACCCAACTCTCTTAAGAATGAAGAATTCTTAGGTCCACTTTTACCTACAGCTGCTTCAGAACTTGCAGTTTAACCATTGATTTAACTCCTTCTGTCTACTCCAATCCCAAGCCATCAACCATGATCTCTGATGTTGCTCAAGTTAATGATGCCAGAATCTTGAAGAAGGATCTGATATACCACTGAAACCAATGGAATATTTAATTCAGTTGGTGGAATAGTCCACCTTGACTCTGCCTTGAATGTTATAGTTAAAAGATAGGAGTTGTATGGTGCAGTAAGCTTTAGAGCTTTAAGAATTGCAAGGTAGGATTTTTTTGGAAAACAGATAAACAATTAATTAGATGTTGATCATTCCATGGGTTGGAAATAAGGTCTCCATTATTTCTGAGGTATTGGACATCTCAATATTAGAAAGGAACTTTAGAATGGAATTTTATATCATTTAAAAAGTGGCCAATCAAATTATTCCTGTAATAATTTAAATTGCTTATTTGTACTGCTCTAAGTTTTTTATAGATACAACCATGTTTTATATGTTAAGTAACCATATTCATTCTCCATTGTTTTCTATGGAACTTTAGCTAATATATATTTAGAAAGTGTCCTAGAAAATACAATTTATTGCAACCAGTGGTCAAAGGAATAACACAAAACATTTTTACACCTAAATAAGATTCAACACCCGCACTGGCAAAAGTGGGCCTTAACTTGGACATCATTGAAATAACAATAACTGTAAACAAAATGCAAAACCATTTAATCTGTTGCAGTGAACAGTTTTAGGACATGACCCGGATCAGGAAAGGGAGCAGACAGGGTTGGTAATGCCAATACACAGTGCCGGCTCTGCCAATACATGCAGATAAACATTGGAATCTACAAGATCAGAGAAATTGGAAATTTCCTCTGGGACAGCAGGATCTGTTTTAAATTAATTATATATATTTTCCTTTCTGATTTTTTTTTTAGTAAGTTTCAAAGAAAACTGAGGTGAATTAGAAGTTTTTTCAACCTTTTATAGATTTCCTCTCTAACCTAAAATGAACTGATTTTGTTGTTATAATGTTACATTAAAGAAACACTTAAATTAAATTATAATGGTATTTAGTTTGTCATTATGCTGATTCAGCCTTTTCAAGTTTATCTTATGAGATCTTGACTGTTTGGTAAAAATTTATTGATATTTTTCAATTGATTTTTACCAATAGAAACTTTTCAATCAATTTGTTCATCGAATTTTTAAATGGCAGCCATACTACTAATGTAAAGTATGGCAACCTTTCCATCGAAAAATCCAACTGAAAAACTCGGTTGAAAAGTTTCTATCGGTAAAAATCAATCGAAAAATATCTATCAATTTTTACCAGTCAAACAGCCAAGATCTCACAGGATAAACTCAAAAAGATTGAAATCTGCCTTTTTGAGTTTAATAACTTTTATGTTTCCCAAAAAGACATTAAAACCATTACATACCAATATATTGATATTTATCAAAGTTGAAAAGGTTTTTTTGAAGGCCTAATGGTGGGAAAACAGTATATAATTTATAATGCTGGTATCACCTATTTAAAAATGCTGTTTTTGACATGTAGAAAATCATTTTTGTATGCATTTTTTTTACATCAAAAAGTTATTTTCGATCTACTGTATAAAAATCCAAAAAATGCTTGATAAATAACCCATATTTACTAAAGTCAAAAACCTCATTCTAACTTTTTTTGGCAGTTATCGCTGTTATTTTGGCAAATTATGGTCATTTCTATGTTATCTATTTATCAAGCTGCGATATTTATGTTATCGTGGTGAAGTATGCTGTAAATTTATCAATTTCGATATCACTTAACGCTATATAGCATTCATGGCTTTAACTGTAAATTTAAATGTAAAAGTTAACTTTTCAATATCGATATCTGTATGTATATCGATATCGATAATATTATCTATACCATTTCAACAAGCATAACTAAGGAGCTAAAATCACACTCAGTGCCCATTGAAAATAATGAATAACTCCACCTTGAGAGTGGCAAAATGTAATGTAGCTAAAATAGACTGAAAAAAACAAACACCTACTTTAGTAAATGTCATGATAAAATCATTGGGACAATGATCCATGGTATCGATATCGTTATTCAGTGATAACATGTGCCGGAAACCTAAAAAGGGCTTAGTAAATAGGTGAAGAGGTCAATATCACTAAAAACAAACAAACACTTTTTTCTATTTGATTTCAAAACGAAAATCAATTCAACTTTAGTAAATATGACCCATATATGGGTCTTATTGACTGAAGGATGAATTCACCTGTCAAATTCAGTTCACTACAATTCAAGTCACCTTGCCAAAATAGTCGCAAATTCACTTCTCCTTATTTATAATACAGTGGTTAGACTTGTTGGACAAGTGGACAGACACAAATGCTGTTGGGTGCATTGTGTAGCGTAGTCAATCAAACAGAAGTAGAATGTGAAGTCATGCGAATTGATGTGAATTCCCCCAGAGAAGTGCAATGACATCATCCTTACCATATCCCACTAACTGTATTGTGTGAATATTCTATTTCTATGTCACCTTGTCCCTAGGTCATGTTGTCATTCAGTTGCAGTTGCCATTGTCACTTTTGAATGAATAGCTGCCTTATGCCCCACCAGAGCCCTGCCATCAACCCCCCAATTCACCACTGATTTGGTGAAGTCAAATGGGTGAATTCGGAGCAGTACTCCTACTTGAATTGACTCCATTAACAGACTCCATCACTTGCTGTATAGTTATGACTTTTACAGAGTGCTCCATAAGATCGCGATTATCGTAGTCACCCACATTAGACTTATGTTTTTCCACACGGCAGAGTTTGCTGAATAAGCAAACATGGGGAAGTGATGATCAAATGTGAATTCAGTGCTATATGTGACTATTCGGCCTTTAGTGAATAAGGCCCTAAGATCGTTGAAACTGGATGCTCAGATTTATTGCTTGCAACACTTAATTAAATCCTAATCATTACTTTTTGGGGGGATATTTATCAAGGTCTTTTCAACCTATTTGCTGCTATTTGATTTTAGTCACTGCTAAGTTTTCCGTGCATTTTCTTTCATTTTGATATACCTTTTTTCAATTTTGATCAATTTATCGCATTTTACATTGCTTTCAATGGAGCACCTTTTCAATTGCAACAATTATTGATATCATTGACTTTTTTTCCAGTAAAAAATTATGGGACTTAGAAAAATTTGTGCAACCACCTGCCACAGAGAATAATAGGTTTTCACTCTCCTCAATCTAGCGAATATATTTCAGAGACAAAATTTGTCACCAGGGGCTTAATAAATACTGATATTGATGATATATGATATTGATAAAACCTGTCAAACTATTATTCGACTTTGATAAATATCTTGAAGTACTACACATGTTAAGATTACATTTTTTCCTGTAAACACTTTTTTGACAAATATGACTTAAGGTAACAATAGTGCCCCACTGCTATTCTTAAAAAAATCAAAAAATTGTGAACTTTTATTATGACATTTTGGTTGCAATGAATTCTCATACTTTTTAGATACTTAAAGAAAAGCTTGTGTGTGCCTTCTTTCATATATATATATATATATATATATATATATATATATATATATATATATTGCCTATTATTCCATTTGATTGACTTGAGCTTGTCATATCTGAAGCATGAGTACAGAGTATAATGTAGGTTCAATAGTTTGTTCAGGTTAGGGCATTCATAGAGGCTGTGTAAAAGGCATCTTCTGACAAAAATTGTAAACATTTTGTAATATTTATATAGTACAAGGATATATTAAGTTATAGTATGGATACTCATTTATAGTGGTAATGTGTTTAATTAAATATTTGTTTATTTGAATAACCTCTTGAAATATCAGCCTGAAAATAGATCTAAAAATAAAGCAGTTTTTTTTTCCCAAAGGCTTTCACAGATTTTATCATTGTATTCAATCAAACCAATGATTTAAATCTTTAAATAATTGCCTTGGCTTTAAATGGTTAACAGGGAGGGGGCATCACACAAAGGAGTCCAAAAGAGAAGCAGAATAGAAAGGATATTTGCTGTATATTCAGTATACTCTATGATCAGCACATAGTGTTAATTTATTGGAAATTTGGGACCCATCTTCTCCTATTTTTTTACATGGTAGCCCACAGTTTGAAGGAACAACGGTTTCCTAAATCCTTTTTTTAAGAAAATGTGCGGATATTGTGCAGATTTTTGCATGCACGGATTTATAGTAATCATCCAGAAATCCTTCGAATTCCAGCTGTTTTATATAGAAAATGATTTTGCAAGATATAAAATATGTATGCATTATTATTAGTTTTGTTAGCATTAGTATTGAATTATATAGTAATATATAAACACATAAAAGTAGTTTGTACTTCTTTATACTGCAGAAATAATCTTACATAGTAATATGTGCATATACAGTATAGATTAATATCTCTCCCTGAGTGTGCTCAGTGTGTGTACGTACAGTATCAGCATTCTTGTTTGTGTGTGCGCTAATGCAAAAAATTTAAAAAACCATTCAGTTAAAAGGATTTGCTATTTTGACAGTTTATATGTATTTAATAACATTTTTCACATCATTATTGCTTTATAAACAAAACTGCTATTATGTCATTTCCAGAGTAGTGAGACATATTTAATGTTAAAGATGGAAAGCATGTTTTTCCAAGAACCTATATATAATGCATATAATCACTGTAATGTTATATTTTCTCCTCAGTATGATCTAAGATATCTGACATTATTACATGTTGTAGGTGTTTCTCTCACTGATATCCATGTATTGTACTTTAAAGGTAACAGACTAACAGTATAAGTAACTGATGAAAATTTTGTTTGTGTAAATTACTCATTATTGGACACTGATCAAATGAATAGTTTTTTAAGGTGACATTCATTAAATCTTTACATTATTTTTTTTTTTTGCTTATGCAATGGAAAGCCGAATTTTACACACAAATTGGCACAAATACGAAAAAAACAGAACTGCCATAAACTATAGGAAAAGTGCAGGATAGAGGTGAGATTCACCATACAAGAATTTAACCATTTAAAGTTTCATGTAACAGTTTTTAGTTTAGTGGCAACTTTGACTGAGAAATGCTTTGCTGTGGGATTGATTGGAAAAAAAACAGAACTACTCCAAAAATGGGAGAGATGTGGATGGTATGAGCCCTCTTAACATTCACACAGGAATTCTTACATTTCACTCGTTTCACATAAATGAAAGCATTTCTCATATTCCCCGCAGAAAGTAATGGAATTTTCCAGATTGAATGTGCGAAATCATTTTCAATAGGATGTTCTTTATTAAAGGGGATCTGTCATTAATAAGCATTCTCTGGTTAACACATACATTCTCACAACTTGTTATTTTAATGAAATAAATGCAGAAAGCCAATAAAATTGCTCTTGTCTTTTTATGGTATGTATAGGTGAGATAGCTGAATTTACATTATGCTGTTCAATAAAGATGATCATTTTGGAAATTCATGCATTTAGGGGCATATTTACTAAGACCAATTCAACCACATTGATTGATTTCACCCCATTTCGCTTGTCAGTTTTTATCTCCCTGTACTTTTCAATGTCTCTGATTTACAGAGGATTGATACAGGTATAAATGTTTCCCCATCTAAATAAATCGTTATGGATAAATATGGATCTGTTAACAGGGGCTCACTTAGCAATGCTTTTCTATGAGGGTTCCTTCCATTACAGATCGATATCGATATTACTTTTCAATTGGAAAATATTTTAGACTTAGATTAAATGACAGGACCAGCTCCAAAGGGAATAATGAGTTTTCACCAGTCCAATGGTGGAGAATTTAGTTTAGTTTAGTATATAGGAAAAAACAGCGATATTGTTAAATATAAGCTGATTCACCTGCATTTACTAGTTGAAAAACCTGTTTGACTTTAGTAAATGTGACTTATGTACTTTTCCCCTTGTCAATGATTGAGTTCATTTAGAGTAAAATGTCCCAGTTTGCTGCTTTGTAGACATGATGGGTAATTCACCACTGTGCGAAGTGAGGTCCAGATCGTTCACCTCACTTCGCACATGGTGTTATGCGCTCGCTGATGTCCTGCACGCTTTAAAGGGATTCCAGTCTCGGCAAGGCAACTTGAGTGGTCTTGCTGAGACTGGAATCCCTTTAAAGCGTTCGCTGATGTCCACATGCAGGACATCAGCGAGCGCATAACACCATGTGCGAAGTGAGGCGAAGGATCCGGACCTCACTTCACACAATGGTGAATTACCCCCATGGTGCTGGTCCCTGCAAAGGTAATTAGATTGAGGCCATTTAATTGCATTAAACATTGCCCTGGGTTTGTCATGTGATGCAATTATTGTGTGATATGACCATGGTGTTGTTTTCTGTGATATCATCTAGGAAAAATGTTACAACCCTTTTATTTTAAGAAATATATTGCTTGTTACATCACACTGTCTCACCTTTTAGTGTAAAAGTCCTGAATACTTAATACGTTTAGGTATAAAAATGTAGATATATCTGTATTAGGCAAAAGTAAAAAAAATGTCTTTTTTTATAGGACAATCATTTCAATTGATTTTTTGGGATTTTAAATCATTTATTATTTTATTTTTATTTATGATTTTTATTTTAGATCAAAAATGTGATATTTTAATTCATACATTTTAAAAGTGATAAAATGTTTTGCTATAAAGGTATTATCATATAGTTATAAAAATCTGTATAACAATTTTCTTTAAAACTTGTGTTTCTGAATCAGGCATAAACTTACTGGCAGTCTAAATGATAAATATTTTGTATTTAATAATTGAAATAGATGCATATCTAGCCAGCATAGCAGAGCATGGAAAAGTCACATGGCTCATATGCAGTTCCTTCAATCCTAAAGGAAAACAATGGTGTGTTCATGTCTGAACTTATTATTATTCTGAGAATGTACTAATTTGTTACATCCAATATGATGGTTGGTTTGGGCCATGAAAAGGGCAATGTGCCAACTGTCGCAGTTAAGTAAAAGGGCTTCTTTCACTGAAAGTGGTGGGACTGAAATTAGCCTGCAGTAGATGTGGGTGAGGGAAGGCAACCTGCCAGGAGAAGTCATCTTAGAATCAAGCTTTGCAGAACTGGATTCTGAATGAAGCTAGAGGCTAGATATTTATAAAGCACTGGTGGCCTGAGAAACAACAGATGAATATTTTATCCCTGTGGGTTAGAAGCTTTTATCATGTGTTTCATTTCTGGCTATTCCTGCTAATACAACTTTTCTAATTGTGCACTTACATTGAGCTGGCAAATGTCAAATGAAAAGTAAAATAAATCATGTTCTAAAAACCAAAATCATTAAAAAGGGTCTTTAAAAACTATGGGCAGTTTGGGATTTTATTTTATTTTTTTATTTTAATATCCATATCTGAATAAGAACTAGAGGAGTTATTCAGTCCCTTAATTCTGATTAAACCAGGGTGGTCTTGTAGTTTTGCTTTACACAGAGGTCATTGCTGAGACCATTTGTTGTAAATCTTACTACAAAAAGACTGCAAATATATTCAGCACTTTTGTAGTTTTCCGAATACATATTTTAGGAGCCAACATGAGGCTTTGAGTCCCATGTGACAGATTGTTGTGCAATGAATGCTGTATATCATACCGAATTTGAAGATTTACTAAGAGCCATAGTAAAAGAGCTTTTATTAGCTTTTTTTTTTTTTTGCTATGAACACAAAATTGTCATTTTTTTAATTGCCTTCTGTAGGAAAAGTCCAGTTTTTACCTATTTGATAGAATGAACTGTCTAGCACTGGAGGGGATATTGTTATTATAAGTCTCCTAAACTTCAGAGGATGACGGCTTATGCTTTATTTTTGTTAAATATTCCCATTATATCAGTTTGAAAACAACAAAAAAATTCCCTAGCGAAGAAAAGAATTGCTAAGCCAATAATATTAATAACAGAAATGAAAAATATATTTATTATATTTTATATTAATATCTTACATATTTCTTTAAAGACATATTCTAATGAATTTAAATAGGACTATGATTATTGTCACTGCAGTGATTGCTAAAATGACATTATGATAAAAAGGTTTTGTTACTTTTATTAAAATTGATGGTGATTTGTAAATAAAACAGTTGTAGTTTTGAACCTACAGAAAGACTGATTTTTCTAGAGTAAATATACTATTTAATAATATGAATAGGAAATGTTTATATATTGTTGCAGTGAAATGCATACTAAAAAAAAAAAAATCTTATTTATATTTCTGATTTTAAATTAAGCCATATTTTCCATAAGATTATATTTAAATTTATAAATATGCATTTAAGAATTAGTGGCTAATTGAAGCTGTGGTTTGGAAAAGCGCATTAAGTTGCTTTCTTTTCAGCTCATTGAATGCGGAACAAACATTTCTTTAATAAGACTACAGAACATTCTCATTTTCTTGCAAAAGCTTAGATAAGGATCAGGCCCCTGTGAATCACTGCTTTGCCCTTTGACCTTGAAAGTTCTGAAGAGGTTTGGCACAAGGAGAGTTAGACATTATTATGCATCAGACTTTTGAATTCTGAAGAGTCTCTGTGCTTTCTACCCAATAGGCTTTGGTTGCTGGAAATGAGAGCTGTATTTTGGCAGCAATAGACAAGGACATAGATCAGCTCTGCCAACTCATTATGACATAATCCTTCATTAATCCGTATTCTCTGTCAGCCCCTTTAGAGATGCAGAAGCCGCTGGTCTCGAAAGAGACTGTTTGATAGGGACAAAGTTTAATTTACTTAAAAAAATCTATAAAACTCCCAAACTAGAAAATCAGGAAAATGCATATGAAAAGAAAACTGGACGTGTTGTGTATACAGAGTAAATATATATATATATATATATAAAGGTTTAGAGGAAATATCTAGGATGCTATAAAGAAAACATTAGAAAAAGTTGGACTTTATTTCAATGTTTTTGGGATTATCACAGTTTGTTTCATGAACTAAAGGGATTCTTTATAATGTATAATGCAGTTTTAAATGATGATATCATTATACTGTATATTCTTTGCATTTTTTCATTACAGATTTCATTTTGTTGGGTATGTAGAGACATAACTACAAATCCCAGACCTGCTGATGCTTTTGGATGAGCAATTGTTTGTTTCAAAACCATGACCCTCATCTCAGAATTCTCTGAACTTGATAAAAATCTGTGTATCTATCTATCTATCTATCTATCTATCTATCTATCTATCTATCTATCTATCT
>WMED01000389.1:0-36163 GCA_019650415.1 Pipa parva
GGAAAGGGCTTGTAGGGGCATCACAGTGTGGGAAGGGGCTTGTAGGGGAAGCACAGTGTGGGAAGGGGCTTGTGGAGGAAGCATGGTGTGGGAAAGGGTTTGATATACTTTGTATTTCTAGTGACAACAAATATCTATTCTATTCTATTACCATATTGTTGTGATGATTTGTGGGGATATGGGGCAAGTGGGGCATGGAAATTCCCCTTCTTCTCAGGTGAGGAATGATAGAAAAAGTTTGAGAACTACTGCATTACGATAAAACAGCAGAATGCCAAATGTGATGTAAATCAGCCAATCAAATCCGCCCATCTGTTTACATGCGGAGGACAAGCAAAGCGGCTGGCATTGGTCCAAGTGAGAAAAATTTGATGTTCCGGACCTTTGCTTCTGATAAATTTTTAAATATGGACCTTGGTTAATTTTACTTGGTGACTCCTGTCCTAAAGAAACTTTATCTATCTACTATCTATCTATCTATCTATCTATCTATCTATCTATCTATCTATCTATCTATCTATCTATCTAGTTTTGTAACTGCACATCTCAGAAGCAAACTGTAACTATTCATATGAATTGCTTTAGAGAACAAATCCCTACAAATATGGTTGATTTATGAGAAAGGAAATTAATTTGGGTAGCTAGACTTTGGAATCAAAACATCCATGATAATTGTTAGCAACTTGCAATTAATTACAAAGTCCCATAAAAATTAGTTGTAATAATGTGCTCGAGATTATAAAATAGAGCGGAAAGGGTTGTAAAATCTTTAAAAAATGTTTAACAAGAAACTTGGGAACCAGTATGCCTTGCTTAAATAAAAGTCAAATAAAGCAGAAGATGAATGTGTGTGTTCCTAATACATGTGTACCCTCTCTACCCTTTCTAGATGTAATTAAAGAACACCTGCACATGTAGGAATTTTTTTTTTTACAAACTAAAACTGTCGAACAACTTCCTGATATCCTTAGACAAGTATTCTTCTTATTTTCAGTTTATGAAGCTCACATCTTTTATGATGTTTACTGCTTTGAAAACATGAATCACTTTTTTGTAATAAAGAACGAAAGTAACATGGTATACAAGGCTGAAAAAAGACTTACTGGAATATTTATTAAAGTGATACTGACACACCTTAAAGGGCAATTGTAGGCACATATTGTCTAGAAATGATTATGAAGAAGGAGAGGCTTGCTACTTGCTGATAGCACTGTTAGGCCAGGTTCACACAGGTGTAAATACACTAGCACATATACGCTGTGCTTGAATAAAAAATATGCGCCGTGAATCCCTATACAACTTACCTGTTCCGGCCACACTAGCGCTAAATGCGAGAATGTGCATGTGTGAACGCTTGCTGTCGCATATTCGATTGGCGTACATGTGTGATGCAAAGATTGCGGTAAGATAGGAGGAACCACGTACGCTGAGGGAGCATTCACACTGCATTGGGTAAGTATAATAAAAAAGGACATCCCTGAATTTGCTGGCGTGTTTTCAGAACACGCTTTTCTAAAATGTACTGACATATTTACGCCAGTGTGAACCTGTCCTTAGTCTCTAGTACTGTCCATGCTATCTTCTATGCTGCCGCAGTCCTCTCTTCTTAAGGTTCCTGTCTGTTCTGCCGAAAAGAGTCAGAAAAGAGTACATGTGCATTTGCTCTTTTCAGTGAAACAGGCAGGAACCAGAAAAAGAGAACTGCGGTATGCTATCAGTAAGTAGCAACCCCCTCCCCTTTCTTAATTACCTTTAGACGATACGAAATCCTTTAATCAAAGGACAGAAATTATAATTCAGCTGCTCTAACCAACACTTTTCTGTTATAAACTCACACATAAATAGGAAAAAAATGGTACAGTACTAGTTGCATAAGCAGCAAAACGTATTTTTGCTAACTCAAGGTACTCTGGGAGTTGTAGTTCTGCATCATTCTACTGCAGTTGGAATCACAGCTCTAAGCATTCAGGGGACCCTTTTGAAACGTCAGGATATAATATCAGCTTCTATGAAGTCTTGTCCACTTTGCTCTTTTCTATTTGTAAACTACTTATATAGAGGGATAAATACTAGTACCATGCATTTTCTTCATAGAGTGGAAGGTGCACCTAAGCTTTTACCTATTCCATTTACACCCAAAGACAATAAAGTCTGCATACTAAAGATGAAGCGTTCTCTAAGTCCATGACTGTAGTATCTGAATTGGTAGTGAATTTACCACATTTTAGAAATTGCTGAATACCTGGAGATGGGGAAATTGATGTGAATTCGTACCTTTATGCCACTGTATGGATTTTCATAATTAAGCCCCTATTAATGTCTTCTGTAAATACAAGTCTGGGTGTTCGAACCTGTTTAATTATACTGTAAAACTGGGTGCTATAGAGCTAGAATTTAGAGGCCAAGTTCCATGTTTATATCATCCTGCAAAAAATGAGTAATCAGTATCTCACTTTTACCTTAAATTAATCATTGGAAGCACTCACCAGGTCGGTGTATTACATGCGTTTAGGTGGTGTCCATATTGCTTTTGTCAAAATTCAGGTTCTTGGTAGATACCTAAATCTTAAAAACCAAACAGAAAACAGTCCCGCAGCGCTCTGTCTATGTTATGGAACTCTTCTCTGTACAATTCTTATGCCGCTTACTCCTAGGGAATTCGCCCTTCTTCCCAAAACACAAGTCCTCCAGAAACAACACTGCAGAGAAGCGCAACAGAAACAAAAACAAAAATGCACTTGATAGTGCTTTATCTGAGATATATTCAGATGATAGGGGAAACCAAATATCCCAATAGAGTGTACTATATGAAATTAAATGCACACACACCACGTGTCGACAAGTAATCAATTCTATGCGCTCAACAGATTTAAGTAAGTCAAAAGCCTGTAGTTATCAACTCTCTGTAGTACTTTGGATTTCTTCTCCTCTAAGCAGTATCAGCATCTAGCACTCCAAAAACCAAATGTATCCCATAGTGCATTAACTTTTTATTAATAGTCACAATAAAAATGAGATTAAAATGTACTCACAAACAACTGTGAGGTAAACGCTTTAAAATGGCTACTAGCCTCTCAATGTGTCTCTCCAGGGGTACATCCAATTTTGCTTAATCAATATAAGGTCAGTCCAGAAAGCTTGGCATCCTGTCCTCTCCAACTCAAGAAATCCAAAGTACTACAGAGAGTAGTTCCTTTGTTCCTGGGGACAAAGGGTTAAAGAATTCCAGAGGTGGGGGGACAGAGAGAGAAAAGGGTTCTCTTTAGTTTAATCTTTAAGAAAAGGGATTCTTTAATCATACTATAATAACTATGAGGAAAGCTTTTGGGGTGGTTATCAAATTGGGCACTCCTCTGGCATCACACCTTTATTCTTCAGTCATGTGTCCTTTCCATGCTACCCCCTAGCTGCAGTACCTTATATATTCAGTGAGAGAGCAAATTTTTATTCCATTCCATAAACAAAGGGTTCCATAGGCTGCCTCTAGTACTACAACTTTGAGTTTTTATACTATTAGTAGTGGTAAGGAAATGTAAACCCAATGCATTGACTTTTGTGCCATTCACAGATGCCTTACTTTCACTTTGAAAGGTTTCTCAAGATGTATAAATGGGTCCCACAGGATGCTTCAGAGTGTTTCTGTCTATATTACCTACTTTATTACAGAATTTGTATTTATTGGCTTGGGGATATAATAACATCTGCAGGGGGCCACTGAAAGTTCCCCTTACTAGTGTAGTATTAACAAGTTGTAGATAGCAGCTGATGACTGGAAAAATAATGTATACTGTATCGGGGGCATTTTAGTTTAGCAAGAGAAAAGACTCTGGGGATATTTATACAAGTCAAAAAGTTTTTTTAATCTTGGTAAAGGTGGTGAAATATCTGCAATATATCAATATTGCCATTTTTTGCCAATTTATAAAGCCCTCAAAAAGTGTTTGCCTAATTTAGGCTGGCAACAGCCATTATTCTCTAATGAGTTGGTCCAGTCGTTTTGGAAAAAAGATACAATTTTTGTTACAATAGGTTGCTACTGTCGCAGTCATGTCTTTATAATAAGAATATTGTCGCAGTCGCAACTTTATTATGGGCAAAATTTTCACGACTTTACAATGGGGAAATTGTAGCGGATTTGCTATGGGAATCCGCTGTTGTCGAATTCGCACCCTAGTGAATAACCCTCAGATGAGTTCAGACAAAGGAAAGGGTCAGGAAGGTAGAGAAGCAGACAAGACAGGTTCAAACAAAGTCAATAGCAGACACAATTCAGTGGCATACTCAAGAGTAGTAAGCAGTTTAGGCAATGGATACTGGCCTTAAATAGTCTTTTTAGAGAAAGAAAAGGTAAAAGTAGTCAGAATTGTTGCTGGTACGCATACTGTTTGAACACATGAATTGCCCCTAGTACATGCATTGTTTCAATTGCCACTAATATGAATGTTTTGGAAAATGGGGAAAAAAATGTCAATGCCAATATTTCTCACCAACAAAATCATTTTTTTACCAAATTTTTTTTCACCAAAATGAAAATGAAATGAAAATATTCATAACAAAACCATTTTTGCCCGGCAAAATTGACATTTTCATTTGAAATTCTTGCCCACTTCTCATCTTAAAAAAAATATCCCCACTGTAGATTGTAAATAGGGAGTGTCCCGACTGACAGATAAGAGAGTATGGGTGGCTAATGTACCCCAGGTACAAATGATACATTCTGCTCATGAAGATTTGTGTAAAAGTGAATAGTGGGAAAAAACCTGCATGGAATTCCCCAGCAGCAAGTGACACATTGGTTTGAATCCTAATAAACCAATCTGTGAGTAGGGATCGGTACCTTGAAAACTAACCTTGTACATGTAGATGCTACTGGGAGGGATTCAACTGAACGAAGTAGAACATCTTTTTTTGGATCTGTTTAATGACACCTTTTTGTCCTTTTGCTTTCAGAATTTGTGTGATGTCTGGTTGAGGAAGGAGCGAATCTATGATCTATTTGATTCAGATTTCTTTGGTTTCCCTCTTCTTTTGGGAATTGTTTTTACTGTAAGCTATTTAACCAAAACAACATGTCTGATACACAAGTGAATACAATCTTTCCTGTTAGCTTATTTCATTGTGTTTGTGTGGCCTCTGTCTTTTCACAATCCTCTTTTTAAACTTCCTCAAGCTGATTAAAGTCACCTTTCCTAAACTAAATTGTTTTTGTTACAAAATGACTAATGGATTGATTGATCAAATGTAATGCATGCAGAAGAACAATGCAGGGTTAATTGCATGCCTGTTTACCCATTCAGCCTTTTATAAACGCAGGAAATAAAATGTGTATATTTCCTCTATGTTCGGTGCAGTGATGAGCAGTATGACCAAGTGTTTTCATTTGAATAAACCTGGCAGGCGTTTTTATGTTTCACTTAGTTTCAAGGTTTTCTTTTTTTTAAAGCGGTATTGAAGTCTAAAACAATTATTGTTATTTTTATAGTAATCCCAAAACAAACATTTTTTTCTCATTTAATGTTATCATTTTTTATGTTTAACCCCACCCCTCTTCCCATTTACCTCTTAAAATCCATTGCTGAGTCCATGGAGAAGTGACTCTGACATGCTCTTTGAATCCCTACTGCAATTATTACAACTAGCTCTTTAAAATTAGATAATATTATCTTATTTTGTTAAGCCAAGTACAACTTTTTTGGAATAGTTTCACATTTCCACCATCTACTGTTTCCCCAGAAATGATTGTCTAAATCTAAATCAAGTACCCCTCCCTCCCCCCCCAAGAGAAAAACACAGATTTCCCTGTGATATACATGAAACCCCCAGCTTGTCCTGGCTTACACTCAGCCTATATGGAAAAATAGGTTTGTTCCTTGTCTAATGATATAGCTGTGAATCCTACCTGATAGGGAACTGCACAGTGCAAGTCTGTGTATATAGGTCAGATCCATGACACTTTAAATAGTTACTTTCAGTAGCAGCAGTGCTGGTGAAGGGGAAGGGACCCTCCTGACAAAAACCTAGAGGACTTTTTTTAATATTAAGTGGCATTTTGTGGTGGTATAATAATAATAAGATGTATCAAAGCCCAATGGATGGACCAAGAAAAAAGAAACAGACCCTTCATTTAGACTACATCATTGGTCCATTCAGGACTAATTCATGGGTCAGAAGAGAAGAGGACAGAACAGGTAAATTGATTTTTTTTAAATTTCATTTATAGGTTTTACAGATAAAGTATACCAAGCACCTCAGCTAAGTCCTTAGGGGGTGAAAATCCGAAACCCCATACTGATCCCACCCCCAACTCACACAATAGATGGCCACCACCCTCAGCAAACAGCAAAGGATGGAGGGGTTGCAAAGGTCTCAGATCCCCACCCCCTTAATAATTTCAGGGAAGGCTGCAGAGCCTGGAGTGGTGCTGTGTTTGTGGTGGCAATTTGGTCCCTAATCTTGAAGGGACTGCACTGTTGCATCAATGCAAAAATAATTATTTTATGTGAATAGTTTTTTCCAGGTTTGTGATGTTTGGATACTTAAGTTAAGAATTAATGGTTCACAGCAGGTATGGAGTGGTGCACAGTTTTAAACAATTTTGGTTGCATGAGAATTGGTGAGAAAGTTTTGTAAATAATGATAGGACAAAATTGGTTACTTGGAGGAGGGACTTAAATATCAACCAATCATGTAGCAGTAAAAAGTTCATAAGGGGGAAATGGTCGAAATGTGGAAAATTCATAAAAAAATATTTTATGGTCCCTATAAATTATATTTAGATTTCCATAAAAAACTAGCTCTGATTTTTTTTTTATCCTGATTTCATCAAATTTCAAGATTTGCTGTTTTTGTTTTCATATATTTATTAAACAGTCATGAACATGAGCCTTTGTTAAAAAAGTAAAAATGAAGAGAAAAAGATTGACATTCCTCTTGCATTTCTATGGGCGAAATTTACTAAGGGCGAAACGATCGCCCGAAGTTAATTCCTGCCCGCACGTGCGGTATTTTTACCGAACGTGCGGTATTCCGATCGATTTGCAATCATGCGATCGCAAATCGAGTGCAATTCCGATCGTGCAATCGCAAATCGATCGGAATACTGCACGTGTGGGCAGGAATTAACTTCGGGCGGACTAAATCCGCCCTTAGTAAATTTCGCCCTATGTGTCATTTTCTATATTAAATGCGCTTTCCACTGTGTGGTAAATTTGTATATTAATCCTTTTTTTTTTTAAATCTATTTCAACTTTATTTTTATCTTTGTTTCAAAGGAAGGGAGCCACATCTGTAAATGAGGTATAAAAACTATAATGAAAGCTGGTCCTATTATGAATCTTGGGGTACATTAAGCAAAAAGTAACACACTGTTGTAACAATGTACTATGGGAGACCATTTGGTTTATATTGTGACTTATGCACAAAATCTCTATGACTGAAAATATAATTATTGTGCAGGGGCATAAACGTTGTAGGGGTGATAACTTTAACTTTCCAAAAAAACATAGTTGACTGGAATCATCAAGAAAACCTAATTATTGGCTGTGATTCATCTAGATCCATTTAGCAGGCAACGCAAAATACACGACAGAAATATTATCTTTGGGCTGCAGACCATAAAATCTAGCTGCTGTTGAAGTAATCTGTATCCCCTCCTCACACACACTTTGACTGTAAGCTCTTGCGGGCAGCATCTTCATTGCTGCAGTTGCTTCATAATGTACCATGTTGTGGCAAATTTCATAAACCATGTAATTCATAAAATTGTATGATCCATATATACAGTATCCAGGAATATGTTGGTGCTAAATAATATAATAATTATAATAATAATATTCAAACTGATGAAGAGAAACTTCCCTGGAAAAGGACGACATGGTACGAAATACTAAAAGAACATGGCTTGATGCAGTAACAGTAGTGGAAGGAATGAAACTGGAAGACCTTAACCTACTGATGCAGCATCACACATTCTTTAGATACTTTGTCAACATGAAGTTTCCATGACTCGAACACAAGACATAGTCACTTTATATATATTCATGCTGACTTGAGAAGTATTTCTCTGTGAATGGAGTTTTAACATAACATTATATATATGTACATTTAGAATTTCTTCATTGACCTAGTCCAATAGCCCTATTTGGAGATGTAAAAAAACATGAAAAATAACTTTTAGTAATGCAAACTCATTTTAATGATGATTTTGCATGATGAGAACAATGAAAGTGTTATGGTAAAAATAAAGCCAGCTTATAACAATCTTTCTATTAGTTTACACATTTTGTATTCATTTACACAATAGAAACAACACATAAGACTTCATATACACTGATTGATATTATTGTATTTGAAGCCAGCACAAGAACCTATGTTTTAGAATTTACCTAACATAAAGTCTGTTCAGTTTTCTTTCCAGTTACGAATGTTTTCAATGATTTGTTGTGCAGTTAATTTTCCATCTTCAAGTTGTTTTTCAATAAACTGCTGTAGTTCTTGCCAATTCTTAGAACTTTTGTCAATACCATCGAGTACCATAGAACGGGCAATTTCCACTCGTTTGCTAATAATGTCATTTCTCAGTTGAGGAAATTCATCAAAGGATTTCCAGTTAAAAGGGTGAGGGACATCAACTTTAAGTTCTCCTTTTCGTGTAGATATGTATGTTTTCATTTCTTCAGTAGCGGAATTTTGTAGGTTTTGGAGAAGTTGTGAAATGAATTCAATAAAGCTGGTGTATTTTTCAATGATAAAGTCAATTAGTCGATTTGACTCATAAAGAAATTTTTGGTAAGAATTTACATACAGTGTATGTGCCTCTTGAAGTTTTGCATTAAGAATAATATTATATTCTTCAGTAAGTTTCTTGGCAGCAGTTGACCACTCACTAACTGTGTCCTCAATATATCTGGAGAAGCTCATCATCAGCTTTTTGCCCTGGTCATCATTATTTGTCAGCAAATCACTAGCATATTGATAATATTTTTTGACAAATTCTTTCACTTGTTCTATGTATTCTGATAAATTTATTCCATGTTCTGAAAACAGTGCCTTTAATGATTCAGTGATGGATTGAAATAGCTGATTTAACTTCTCTTCATCCATATCATGCATTGGTGGCCATCCAAAAATAAAGGTATCCAAATATTCTTCTCTCAAGGCCTTTGCATATATTGTTAACTGTTTAAGTTTCTCTAATAGTTCTTGAAGTCCACTTTGGATCAGATTTTTCAACTGAATTGCACCTGGCTTCAACTTTTCTACAAGATCTTGAAGGTCTTTTGCATAATCTGAGTTTATGGCATCACTATACATTTGTTGAGCTTGAACTTTCATATCTTCAAAATTTCTAGTTTTCAAAACATTAATAAATTTCTCAGCTTGTTGAGAAAGATCCTGAACTAAAGATTGAAGTTGCTTGAGTAATTTTTCAAGGCTGATGTTCTGCATATCATTATAAGCCTTTTTATAAATCTGTTGGATTTCAGTCAATAATTTCTTAATTGCAGAAATAATTTCACTGCCCTGGATGGTAACTTCAGTGCCTGGAATATTAAGAACTATGTCATTGATGGACTTAACAAATGTATCAAAAAGTTGTTGCATCTTTTGAATACATTGCTCAATGTTTGACATTGCCTTTGCAATAACAATGGAAAAGAGTTCTTCACCGCTGTATCTTCTGGGTTGTCCAGGCAGCTGGAATTTTGTGTTCTTTACAAATTCAATAGCTGCATCAATCAGGTCCTTTATTTTATTTTGGTAACCTTTTATTAACTCAATTGATTTTTCATAAAATTTATCTCTTAATGCATCATCATTCATGAACAATGACAAATCTTTTGGCTCTTGATACCAATTTTTGGCATTTTTCATAATGTTCATGTATTTATCACTGGCTCCTCTGGCTGTTGAGCGAAGCTGGTATTCTATATTGTTGATCTCGTTAGCAGTGGATCTGTAAGTTGATGTCATTTTGTTTTGCAGGTTTTCCTTTATCTGTATACTAGCTTTAGAAATTGGCATTCCAAGATGCTCTTCATGGTATTTATTGATGCATTTGTAGATGGCATTAGACATTCTAGGCACCCTTTCTTTTAACCCATTCAGAACATCCATGGCAGGTTCTTCTCTCCAGTTAATCTTGTTCTGAATATGCCCGGGATTTTTAAGTGACAATTCACTTTTCATTATTAATGTGTCTTTTCCAGGAGAAGACTAAAAAATAAAAAAATATATGTTACAAAAAGAACATCATTTAGTGTTACTGGTAATAAAATAAATGATTAATTTCTTAGCATATACTGTAAATATTTGCAAATTAAATATGGCATGAATTAGGTTTCAATAGTAAAGCAAACAACAGCGTTAGGTAATATTTAAAAATCACCAATTTAGGTAGAAAATTGGAATTAAATTTACTTCAAGCCAATGGCAGCTGCCTATGGCATATCAGTCAACTTTTGATATGTTAAAATGATGGGATATAAAACTTTAAAGAGCCAGAACCACCTAACCAGTGCAATATAAATTGTACCTCATTATCAAAGCATCTTTCCCCTTCAGAGAGTGAAAATAAGCTTCAACAGATAGGAGCATCTCCCAATACAAAGTAGGTATAGACTTGAACACTGGCTGGTAATGTAACATCCGTCAATATAAATATGACTTTCATCCTACTGTATTACAAAGTGTCTAACCCTCCTATTTCCCAGGGTTCTTTAAATTAAAGTGCTACAACCCATTTATGAGTCACTGAATTTTCATAACTGTAATTCCTACATTTTTATACCCTTATATTACTCTATTGTATGTTACTTTTTTTTAAAAGGTTTAATAAATATGAGGGCATTTCCTCTCTGCATATATATTACTCTTAGTACGTGTCACAACTGGATGAACTGGATGGACTTGTGTCTTTTTTCAGCCTTATAAACTATGTTACTATGTTACAAAGGCAAAGATGGAATTAAAAAATAATATTAGCTTCATTGCATCCCTGCATGAAAAGCAGATTATTATACATGTGTGTGTACTTTCTGTGTGTTAGTTAACTAATGAAGAGTTTATTTATCAATAGTTTTTTTTAAGATACCTACCAGATAACGACTAAAAAGTTTCCCTTTTATGGATGCAGAATCTTTTTCAACCACAAGTCCCAGTGTACCAGTAGATGGAGAGTACACAGTAGAAGTCATTTTATTGTTTTCTTGTTGACAGCGTACTAAGACATCTGTAAAATCTGGGCTTTTGATATCAATTTCTAGATTATGTCCAGGTATCCTAAGGAAAAAATAAAACGTATCATTTATTCGTATTTTGTATTTGTCAATTTTTTTATATAGCGCTACTATATTACGCAGCGCTTTACAGAGATTCCTCATTCACTTCAGTCCCTGCCCCGTGGAGCTTACAATCTAGTTTCCCTTTCCAGTCACACACACATAGAGAGACACAGATGTATGTTTTTGGATTGTGGGAGGAAACCAGAGTGCCCAGAGGAAACCCACACAAGTGTGGGGAGAAAATACAAGCTCCATGCAGAGGGTCCAGGGTGGAATTGAACCCAGAACCCAGCTCTGCAAGGCAGCAGTGCTAATCACTGATGGAACAGCCATCAGTATCTGAAGTGTTTACATCATATTTTCTGAGGCAAATACCTTAATAAAATGTACTGTGAAATAAGGTAACACATTTATAAATCATACTCTTACTGATATAAGGAGACTATGTAATAAAGTTATTTTAAGTTATAATACATAATCCAACCTCTTAGTTAACTTACCTAAACCTAAGTTATAAGGGGTAAAACACTCATGGAAATTCATCAATAGGTCAATTGTTCTAGAGGTCTATTACCCAAAGCAACCAATCAGCTGTTAGCATTCAATGATAGAAGAAATGTAGACTTCTGAAAAACATATTGTGATTGGTTGCTATTGTTTACTCAAATTCTGTGAACAATCACTCCTGTTGATGAATAGCCCCCTCAGAGTGTGTCTAAACATTTCTTTGATTTGAATACAATTGAAAATGAGTGATGGTAAGTCCTTTATCCCCTTTAATTAAATCAGTCATTGACAGAAGTGCTCACAAAAATAGAGCAATAATATATTGTGACAAAAAAGGGTGAAACTGTGGTGAAAATGATACAATAGCTTTAGATTCTTATAAAATAGCCACTGTATTAGAATTACAATTATCATACATTAAAAAATATGTTTGAATATAAAGTTCTGACTGTAAATGTTGTCATACCTGAAGCCATTAAAGACAAAATCTTCCTTAAAATCCACACTGAACTCTGGATGTGCAAATTTCCCAGTAAGATACAACTTGTTCTCTGATGATTTTGCTGATGCTATAAAACAAACAAACAAACAAACAAACAAACAAACAAATATATACTGATTAAATTAAGATTTCAAGGAATAACCGTAACACTTACATTATACAATAAAGAAAACATATGATGCTAGGACTCAAGTTAAAATTCAAATTGCTGAATGTCCATTTTAAAAGGAGAAACTATAATGATAAATGAAAGTTACTTGTTCCCCACCAGCAACACTAACAGGGGATTATTCACTAAAGTGCGAATTCAACTGTTGAATTCACAAGCAGCGGATTCCCATAGCAAATCTGCGATAATTTCCCCATTGTAAAGTCGCAACAATTTTTTTAAAGTAAACCTTGTGACAATTTTCCAATAATTGCGACTGCGACAATAATCTCATTATAAAGATGCGACTGTGACAGTAGCAGCCTATTGTGACTGTCTTTATCTAGCGAATTCGCATTTATATGCAACAATTCAGACTTTAGTGAATAACCCTATCTGTACTGCTGCGTCATCATATTTCATCCAGGTCATAGGATCGTGAGATGAAAAATGATGGCTGCAGCTGGCTCCAAAACTGCTCAAAAGCACTTTTTTTTTTTTTTTTTGCAAAATTCTAAAGGGGCATATTTAGCCATAAAAAGTGTATTTAAAATTCTTGAAAATTTAATTATCTTTTACTTCCCCTTTAAGATATCTGTATTTACAGATACATTAAAGTTTATCTCATTATCCCACTTCATATACTGGTGTAAGCATTTATATAATTTAAGTATTCAATAGGAGCAGGAAAGAGAAAAGAATTTAAAAGCTATTAAAAAGGAGAGAGAAAGAAAGAAACACATGGGGGTTATTCACTAAAGTCCGAATTGTTACATATAGGTGCGAATTTGCCAGATAAAGACAGTTGCGTCTTTATAATGAGAATATTGTCACGACTTTATTACGGGAAAATTGTCATGTATTTTCTACGGGAATCTGTTGTTTGTGAATTCGACAGTCGAATTCGCACCTTAGTGAATAACCCCCATAGTGGACATAAGGCCTACACCTGACCCTAGGGTGAAGAGGCATTATGATAAAACAGGGTACCCATGTCATTAAAAATCAGCTTAGTCTATAAACAGAACAGTATATTATAAATACATATAGCCTTGTGATCAGGCCATTGTGAGTTCAAGAAATGTGTTTTTTTTACACCAATAATTAATTGTTATGAATGAGGGTTTTTGGATACTGTACCAGTAAATCTAGGGAGGAGTTTTGGTGGCAGAAAAATGAAATGTGAAGAGTGAAAAAAGTAAAGTGTGAAAAGTGAAAAAGAAATATTACGATGAAGAGATATCCTAGAAAGAGAACAGAATTTAAGAAAGATGTTCTGCATTGCTGCTTGTCAGAATTGCAAAATTGCTTTGTCAGATTCTTTTGGCTAATCTTTGTATACTTTTAGTTAACCTACCTTCAAGATCGTATTGCAAAAACCGTAGTGGTGAATTGCTAGTTGCATCAATGGAAGCTACAAATCCTTCAGTGCCATTTGTCAGTTTTGATGTCCAGGTGAGATTGTATATTGGTGAAGTGAGTTGGACAGATCCAGTGAGAGTTCCAAAAGCTGGGACATACAATCCTGCAGGCAAGTTCATTTTAATTGGTGGTATCTCGATGTTCTGTTCTGGTATTTCAATTGTTGGTAAATCAATATCTGCTATTTTATTTACCAAACTGTTGAAATCTACGTTGTAAAATCTTTTAGGCAGAGTATATCTGGCAAGTGTAATTTGATACTGAGGTACAGTGATCTCAAAGAAAGGGATTTTATATTCCTCTATTGTAATGTATTTTGTAGTAATATCAACTTTAGGAAATTTAACCTCTGGCAAAGAAGGCAGAGAAATGTCGAAAGGTAGAGTACTTAACACATTTTGTATTTTTATATTGTTCAGATCCATTTTATATTGTGGGACATGCAGATTTGTAAATGGAACAGAAAAAGGTGGGATCTCAATAACAGTTGGGATGTCTGGCACCTCCATATTACTCAATGTATCTGGAAGTTTCTTCAGCCACTGTGGTGACTTCAGTGTTAAAGCGGGAAATTTTATAATGAACCCATCTGCAACTTTATTAATGGGAATTGGGAAGAATAATCCATCTTTGTTTTTTGTATAGGTCCAAGACGTAGATGCATTTAAGTACTGCTTCTTATCCAATTCTGTTGTGGTGTCCAACTTCAAGATATCCCATAGATTTTTTTCATAAACTGGAAGAGTAATATATTTGAGGAAATGCATATGACCTTGCATTGATCCATCAAGCTGCAGTCTTGCATCTGTCTTATCATTTGATAACTTAATGTTATGAGCTAAAATAATTGAGTTAAAAATACCATGACCACTGAAAACAAATTCTTGTTTTTCTAAGTTAAGATTTAGTAAAACATCTTGTCTTAATGCTGTATCTCTATAATGTGAAATTGGTTGGTTGATCTGAACCTGGAAATTTGTCAGCAAGCTCCAAAGAGCAAGTTCAAATGTTGCTTTACACATTTGGTTTCCTTGGGTTGTAAATAATGGTGAAATATTTAAAAAATTGTCACCATTGTGTTCCCAGACTGCATAGATGCGATGTGTACTTGCTTCAACAGCAAGATTTTCTGTTACGCTAACTGTTCCATAGTTCTCTGCTTTAGAGTTGCCCTCAAGTTTCATGGAAGACCTAAATCCATTAGAATTCAAGTATGCATTGGCCTCACTGGAGAACTTTCCAGAAAATGCTTGAATAATACAAATGTTTCCTGTTATATCACCAACTGTTTTTGTATCCATGGAAAAATAGGATGTTAGACTTTCAAGGTTCATTGTATGATCGAGTGTTCCCCTAGCATTGTTTTTATATGCTGAATCCTCGAAAACATAACTCAGGATCAGTTTTGATGAAACGGTTGGTTTGCTTTTTGTGTTGCCAGTAAGTTCCTGTTTAAATGTAAGCTGTAACAGGGGTATGTTCATCATTGCATTTGTTACCACAGATGCTTCTACATTTCTTTTTCCAAGTGACATAGAGCTTTCATGTTTTCCATCCATGAATACTGTTTTCACAGCAAGAGCAGTGGCTAATTTTAGACCTCTTTTACGAGTTAACCCTGTTGTTCCATCTATGTTAAACTGAAGAGCATCAATGACAGAGGTCGAAGCAACACTGATGCGAGCAGAAATATCAGATTGATTGTACAATCCAGCACTTGCTGCTAATGAAAATATATTTGATTTAAATGAAAAATCATAAGTTAGATTTCCCATTGCTGGGATAGAAATGCTTTTTTGCCCACTCGGTAGTTTAAATTTTGGGAGTGTCAGTTTACGAAGAGTATTTGGAACATGAAGCACAGTTAGTTCCAAAGATGGTAACACTAATGTATATGTTGGTATAGAAAATCCAAGCAATGGTAAGTTGAAACTTGGTGTACTTACTTCCTTAGGTATAACATAGCCAAATGCTGGAAGTTCTGCACTGAAAGGGGAGACTTCAATATTGATGAGTGGAATGGTGTATCCAGGCACTCTAAATGTTCTAGGTACTTTATTAACTGAATTTTCTACCTGATATTTATCAAACTTGACTTTTGCTTGGTTGTAGGAGTCCATAAGCACTCTGACAGCTTGATCACGCCCTTTCTCAAATTGTTTAGTAAAAATTTTTATGTTGTTATTTATTGAGTCATATATTGCTTCTAGAGGCAATTGAATTGAATGAACGTCCATATTCTTCTTGTACTGAAGTTTTAAGTTCAAATCAAAATTCTGTTTGGTGGTTGTCAAGAGATTCTTTAAGCCAGTTCTTTCCCACAAAGAGAAATCACTAACCTCGGGTGTTTTCATTAATGTATAAGGGACTGGTATTTGGGGAATACTTATTGGAATGGTAAGAAAATCAAGGTTGGCTTCACCATTCATTCCCAGAACAAACTCAATAGATTCTTCATTGTTTCCAGCTGAAATTGTATGTGAAAATTTATACTGGTTGAATCTGCCACTGACTTGCCAAGAGACTGACTGATCCCTTGAGTTTAG
Organism: Pipa parva; assembly: GCA_019650415.1. Classification (NCBI taxonomy): domain Eukaryota; kingdom Metazoa; phylum Chordata; class Amphibia; order Anura; family Pipidae; genus Pipa; species Pipa parva. The sequence goes on from WMED01000389.1 coordinate 16,408, forward strand.
TATAAAATTATAGTTGTTCAAGAATTCAATTTTTCCAGTAAGCTTTAAGGGAAATCCGACTTTTAGATTTCCAGTATTCATAGTAGATAACTTTATATCAAACGGCTTTGCAACAAATGATATGCCATTTTGTATTGTTCCAGTTGCACGACCAGACAATTCTGCATTATGATTTGCTGTCAGTTCTAATGTCATATCACTAACTTGACCACTTCCTTTTACAGCTACAATGCTGTTTCCAACATATGGGGATTCAATTTTTGATGTTATATCCACTTTACCATAACTTAATAAGGCCAAATCGTACTTTAGGGTTTGATCTATCTTTAGGTATTTATCATTTATTTTATTATTACCAGACAATTCTATAAGAGATCCCATTACATTGAATTTAAGATCTGATTGATGGGTACCTTCATCTGAAAAGACAGGAGAGGAACACTTCCAGTTTCCTTTGCCAGAAGAAATTAGCAGGATTCTTCCAGCTTCAAGAAATGATTCTACCTCATTCTGAAGATCAACCTGACTTGAAAGGTCGAGCAGTGGTATGTTCAGTTTATGATTATACCTTGTATTACACTCTGCTGTAATTCTTTTCTGAAGTTTGACCAGAATGTTGTTGTTAAAAGAGGCTTCATTTTTCTCTGTTTTCAAACTTGCTACTGTATCTACTTTTGTCTGGATGTAACTTCCAGTAAATGACAGTTCGCTGTTGTGATCAAATTTGAAATATTTGTTAGATGCTACCACTGATTCCTTAAGAATTAATTGTTCCAACATGGGAGCTGTAATGCGAGCGTCTGCCATTAAGTTAAAAGCTAAAGCTTCAATCACTGATGTTGTTTCTGCAGAAAGAGAAGCAATAAATTCTGGGTTATTTTCCAAAACTGTACCATTTTTTACTTCAGCCAGAGTTGACAAAGATAAAAATGGAGATTTCACTTTTAATGAACTGGAGAGTTTCCCAAATGTTGGAATGGATATAGAATGTGGAATCTGTGGGAGATGGTATTCAGGTATTTGGAAATCAGCAAACTGGAAGTTTTCTAGATTTAATTTTGGGATATTTATTTCAGGAATTTGCATACTGGGCAAGTTAATTTCTGGAATAGAAATTGAAGGGAACCCCAAGTCTCTGATCTTCATATCTTTTAAATATACTTCAGGAGATGGCCATTGAAAATCACTGGTAATTATTTGATCAATTGTCTTCACAATCCTTAGTTTGATCTCATTAAGGTCAATAACATATGATGGTACTTTGAACATATTCAAAACAGTAAACTCTGGAGTAACAAATCTTGTTGGGATTTCAAGGTCCCTTAATTTCTTAAGATTAATTTCTACCGATGGAACTTGCAGATCAGTGAACAGAACAGTAAATGATGGAGTCTTAAAAGTTGCATCCTTAAGAGCACGTAGGCTTACTTCAAATGATGGAATGTTAATTAACCCTAGATTTATTTCTGGCATTAGAAAACCTTCTTCAACAAATGATTTGATTTTTTCAGCCAATTCTGGAATGTTGTTTTTTTCTGCAAACATTTTAATTTTCTCAGCGGCAATATTCCACTGCTGTGTTACAAATGTCACTATCCGATTATAACATTGACTTAGTTGCTGCAAATATCTTTGAAGCTCTTTTTTTATATTCATGGAGTATAATCTGTCTCTGAAGTCCTCAAGGTTTTCCATTGTTCTTGCTTTCAGGTCATTTAGGGCAGCAGAATTTAAGATATCTTGATACCACTGCATCAAATGAGACAATTTGATCTCTCTAAATTCTCGAATATATTCTTCAACAATCTTTCTTACATCATTCATGAATTGGTTTAGCAACTTTACTTTTTGTGGCAATTCAAGAGCGTTCAATTTGTCATTCACTGTTTGAGTCACTTCTCTAATCCAGTTATTTACATCATCCACATACTTTTCATAATTGAACGATTTCATCTTCTTTATACAAACATCGAGATAATTATTGATGTCATCAACCAACGTTTTAAAGTTATATTCTTTAACTTTCTTAACAGTATCTTGAATAATTGTAATTAATTTTTTGTAATGCAGCTTTATATCAATATTAGCTAGCATATCTGTAATTATTTTAATTGTCTCCTTCACCCTTTGCTGATTGAGAAGCTGAATAAACTTGTCCAGAAGCATCTGAACCTTCTTGTCAACATCATATTCCAAAAACAAATCTTGAAACTTGTCAATGACAGAGTTGATTTTCTCAATGACTTCATATTCTTCCAGCAATGTGATAATAACATTCTGAATTTGTTGCACTATGTAATTAATATTTTCTAATGGCAATGCATTCAGCAACTGTTCTTTGAATCCAGAAATGTCAATGCTTTGGAGGGATTGTTTTACAGTTACTGCAAATTGATCAATATCAATCCTTTGTATCAGAGATTGTATTTTCAGTAGCAACTGCTGTACATTAGCTTTTATTTGGTATAAGTCATCAACATTTTGAATCCAGGCTGACAAGCTCTGTCTCAAATCATTGAGATTAATCTTTTCAACCAGAGTCTGAAGTTCCTTGATCATTGCAACAACTTTTTCACGAATGTTATACTCTGATTCCAAGGCCTTGATTTTTTCAATAAATTGCTGAAAAAGTGTTTCAATGGCTTTTTTTAGTTGCTCGTGGTCATAATTTTCTCTGATGAATGTTTTCACTTCATTTAAGTAATATTTCAGATGCATGGAAATCCCTTGAAAAGCTCTTATTATTGCATCATAAATCTCTTCTGTGGAAAGTTTGAAATCTTTAGTTAATACTGATATTTTTTCTTTTGCCTCATTAACTCTTCTTTCCAAATCCAAATTATTAATGTAATCATTCATTTGTTGAGGGAGTTTGTCCAAAGCCATTCTGTATTTCTTTATGTACTGGTCAATATTTACACTTTTTAAGGAGTTCTGTAGAGCTTGTAAGGATGATAATAAGACACCCCTTACCTTCTCAAATAAAGATGCAATGCTTTCTATAAAGGGCAAATCAATTACATGCTGATCCTTGTTCTTGTCATACCTAATATATCCAGAAATACTAAATTCTTGAGGATTGCTGACACTGTCTCTTAGACTTAATGCATCAATTGGATTAAAGCTGCCGATTAGTGAAATAATCTCCATGTCTAGTATGGAAAGATCTGCCAAGGTTTGCCCACTCATTTCAATTCCCAATTTTTCAGGATTATTGTAGACGCTGAAGTCCTGTGTATGTGTATTTTGGTTTAGTTGGCTTTTTAATTTCCATGAGCTTAGCTGCTCTGAAGGAGTAAACAGGATGTTCATTTTACAGTCTATTAATGTGTTATGCGTTTTTCCTGCTTCAAATGTATGACTGGTGGACCCTCTGTAATCATGCAACAAGTTAAAGGAGAGAGGCTCTGCTTTCAATATAAATTTGCTATAAAGCTGCCCTGTATGTTCTCCTAAAATGCTCAATCTTCCATCCCCATTAGTATGAGAATCAATTGTTAGAGTAAACGGGGCAATGATTGAACGAACCATATTTGTGAAGCGCATTGATTTTGAGTCACAGTTTGTGCTGCTGCTAAATGAGGCGGAGAGACCAGAAATTTCAATATTGACAGAGTGAGTGTGGGCTGTGCCTTGTATGTTGGCCACAGTGTCTGTTTTTAGGTTTGCGGATATATCATTGTAGGAGAATCTGTATGTATGCTTTACATCATCTTTGTTGAAGGCCCCTCTCATATTTCCATTTATGTTGATACTAAATAATGCAAGTTGCAGTTGCCCATTGTTAGTTAACTGAAGTCCACCATACTGGAACTCATTATTTAGAGATGTTGTCATGGTATATGGCTGTAGCTGGAAATCAAATTCATGCTTATAGGATTTGTCAGCGCTAAGTGTATTTTCAAACTTTGAAGTAAAGTGTGCTAATGAGCCAGTAATGCTTAGATCATTGCTGTGCTCCAGTTTCATTTGTTCAAAGGATCCCATGAAACTGTTAGAGAACTTTAATCCTTCTTTGCTAATTCTAAATTTTAGGACATTTTTACTGTCTGTGCCTAGAAGAGCAGCTTGGTACACACTGTCAAAATCAAGTTCTGTTAGAGCAGTTTTTCCAGAAACAGTTAACTTTGCATTGTGCTCTCTGTAACGACCATTGCCTGTTACTGTAACTGTTCCTCCGGATAATCCAAAGGCGGCATTTAAATCACTCTCCAGTGTTAAAGGATTAAAGTTAACATTTGTAGTTGCACTGGTGGATAAACCATCTTGGGTGATCTTCAAAGTAGCTTTGTGGGCAGCCCTGTTTTGAAGATTATTGAGGGCAACATCAGCATTTAACTCAACACCCATTGAATTAAAAGATCCTGTAAGCAAGGTGTAGAATCTGTTTCTCTTGTAGTCAGCCTGATATTCAGAACGAATTGCTGCTATTTGTCTTGATAGAGTGACTTCAAATTTATTCAGGCCAATGAAGTTGTAGTAATTGCCATTTGAATCTGATTTAAAAGATAATTGTCCTCTGCTGTATTCTAGGGTCATTTTGTTTACGAGTGCTCCATTTTGTACATCGGTTGTTGAAGTAATCAATGCTGATTCACTAAGAAGCAGTGTAGACATTTCATTTGTTACTTTCAAGAAAGATGAATCCAAATTGAAGTTTGATTTTATATTTACTTTGAAACTATTCATGTCGACATCAGTTGCTTGTGTGTATTTAGCAGTTGCAAACAAAGATGCCAGTTTAAACTGCCCATTGATATTGGTCTGCATGTTCATCAAGAAATCATTCACCGTCCCATCGTATGTTGAAGTTAGCAAGCCTTCAAAACCCAAGATACTTCTTACTTCATATAAGTACTTGGCTTCTAAGAACTGATTACTTTGATAGTTAATTTTTTCTTTGAGATTTATATTTGCTTCCAGAAGACTGTGTGTTACTGATCCCTTGTATGTGTACCACATGGTTTTCTCTGGCTCATATGATATAACTGCATCACCTACAGTAAAATAAAAAGTTTTTTTTTTAAAAGTTATTCAAAGTGACAGTCTATCATAACTATCTCACAATACATTTTAAAATTTTAAGCAAATGTAGAAGAAAAAGACGGACAATTGCCCTGGGATAATAGATATTATTTAAAAAAATAAACTCCCCTTAGGACACTTCTGCCACAAAGGTGGAGTTATTCTTTAATTTTAATGTCTGTGACTTAAAATAAAATACTAACGATATCACTAATATATATTGGTCATTTCAAATCTCTCATGGAAAGCATCCCTTTGTAATTCTGTAACTCTTCCCTTCTACCTATGCAGATACACATTTCTTGCATCTGATTGTACTTAAAACATCTGTGTAGTTAGTTTCACGTGCACTGAACATTTTAATCATGACAACTGGTTATACAATTTAATTAAGTTTATTATAAGGCTATATCAAAGGCACGTAAAATGATGACTCATGACAGGGTGACTCATTGTAAAAAATAATTTTATGCATAATATTTAGGATGAGAGAACGCTTATTTGATTATCAGTTGCTACAGAATGAGTCCCCTCCATTAAATCAGTACATGGTTGCTAGTAATTTGGAAACTAATGAAGGATATTTTGATGGATGTGTCTTAATATGTGACATGGTTCAATGTTATCGTAATAGCTAACACCTACCATCAATGTTATATGACAAAATATCCAAAATAGAGTCTGCTTTCATCTTGTAATTGGCTTCAAAGGAGGTGACCCCATCTGTAGAGGTATTTCCACCAGCATAAGATGCAGACCAGTTATAGTAATTGCTCTTTATATTGGATGAAAGTTCCAAAAATCCAATGTATGGAACTTTTAGCTGGTAAACTTCTGGAATGGTAAATTCAGGAATCTTAAATGCCTGGGATGGGAACTTTATTCCAGCTGAGGGAAAATTGACTGGTGGTGTTCTCACAGTTCTAGAAGCAATTAGTTGATCAAATGACTTTCCACCATAGGGTATAGGAATGTTGAAGATTTTGCTGTGCTTATTGAAAGTGTATCTGACTCTTCCATCACTGAAACAAATAAGACATAACATGAAATAGTCCATGCTTGAAGAAAAATACTTGCAAAAAAAAAAAAAATGCGTGTGCATTTTTATAGTCATGCATGTTTCAAATTGTTTCAGTTACAATTGTTTAATAGAGTAATGATTACAATTATGTGCCGTTTACCTGTTTAAGAATAACTGTTCTGGGAAAGGTGGAAGACCCAGTTCTTGGAAGTTCAACTCTTTTAATGCAGTCAGTTTATTATGAAGATTATTTGTGTAAGGAATATCCTTTGATGCCTTCTCAAGCCAGTTATTTGCAGCCTGTAAGTAGATTTGTGATATATTTGAATTGGTTCTTATGTTGATTTGGATCTTTAATATCATGTTGCCTATTTAATTGGTTGTCAGTTTGAGTCCTGTCTATTTGAACCTTGTAATTTAATTTTAATGATACATTCAAAAATAATGTTTTCCCTTAGACGCCCCTGATATAGCTGATATAGACTATCCTTATAGTCCACTGTCCAAGAGTCCCTTTCTGGAGGAACAATAGGGGTTTCAATAGCCATGGCAGTGCCGCATCTTAAAATGCACAGCCTGCTTGCCTGGAGAACACTACCAGAAAGGACTCTGGGGTGTTGTTAATGGCTTGATAGTAATCCTCGTGGCCTCATAGTCAATGCCTTTGTTCACTTGTAAGATACACAATAGTTTGAAACTTGAAACTAACAGCTGCTACTGGCCTGTGATATAGTTTTTGTGAATGGGCAGCTCACAGGTATTGTTTCTGAAATAATACTGGAGTTTTAGTAGAATTATCATAGTTTTTACTCTGAACCATCTCAACTTAAAGAGCTCATGTACTAATATCCTTCATAAAAGTCAATATTAACACAATCTTACCACCAAAGACTGCGAAGCAATATGCCTCATTGTCATATCAGTTTGGGCGACCTTAAAGTCCAACACATCATTGGCATAATCCTTCATCTTCTCTCGATAATTAGAGAAATCAGAAAGCCTGATGTCTGGTATCTCAGATAAGATCTTCTGTAGATTAGAGCTTGTGTCAGTTCTCCATTCAAGCTCTACCTTTTCATTATCTGGAAACAAAATATTAACAGTTACAGCATAACTGGAAACTGGTTGATAACATGTTGCTTGTTTGGGAAGTGTTTTCACAAAACAATATAAATAAAAAATATACAATATATGAATATGTGTATATTTGCTTGGATTTTGTATAATATGTTTTCGCATATATCCATGTGACTAAACCATGTTTTTCACACTCATCATAATATGTGATCCAGTATTTTATTAGCCTTAGCAAAAGCCTTTAGAGCGGCGGTTCTCAACCTTTTCGGCCGGCGACCCCCGGCGCTGACGTCGCTGCGCGTGGTGACGTTCGGCCACAACGTCATCACGTCGCGCGTCACGTGGTGACGTTTGCGGCCGACGTCACCCCGCAGGAACCCTTATAAGAAGGGTTCCTGCGGGCACTTCCGGGTGCCGGAGCGGTTCTCGACCCCAGTGGGATGGCCTCGCAACCCCCACCAGGGTCGCGACCCACAGGTTGATAACCGTTGCCTTAGAGTCTGGTATGTGTATATGTATGTATTTATATTTTCATTTAGAAAGGTTATACAATGCTGAACAAATTGGCAATACAATTATATATTAGACATGACATACAAAGTTATTAGGAAGGTGCAACATTATCATGCACATTGTAAATAGTTTATGTCCTAATATCTGAAATAACTATTTTCAAAAGCATCTATATCCTAAGAAAGATGCATTTTTGTAAACTTCAATAATGGCAAATTAATAATGGTTTATTTAGACACTGAATGATGCACCAATACTCTCTTCTTTTTTTTAGAGAATAAAAGCTATCATTTTATAGTATTAGAAATTGATAAAACCACCTACCATATGTGAAGACTACACTTTGAGATCCAGAGTAGGCACAGATCTGGGCAGAAGACTGGACCTGCATTCGTAATGCCTGTAATACATACTGAAGTGTGGTTTCAGATTTAGCTTCCAGATTTAGACGTGGAACGGAAAGCATGCCTCCAATTTCAGCTTCATTTTCACCATTGTGGCTGTCAATATAATTTTATTAAAAAAAAAGGTGAAAGGATCTTAAACAATGCCTTAAACCCATTTTAATGCATTTACATTGTATTCTTCAAAGATGTTGATATTTGAATTAAGCACAGAAAGTTACTCTTTACTGTACCTCTAAGAAGCCAAAATAAATGAAATGATTACCTTATCTTTCCAGTCAGTGTAACTTCTGGAACTTGCTGGTTATTGACATCCAGTACAACAGTGTAAATCATCTTTGAATTAGTGGATTCATCGTTCAATTTCATACTGACCCCAAAGTTCACATCATATTTTGAAATCTGTACATCACTTGTTAAAATGATCTTATTGCGGTTGAACTTTGTAATGAGTGATGCCTCACATGACTTTGTTCCTGCAAATAAAAAGAGTGAAAATGAGTCTTTTGAGGTTAGTATATTTTATTTAATTGCTTATAAAATTATTTTAATAGAATCTTTACCTTCTGCTTGAGCAGAAAATTTTAAAGTATCGACCAAGTCCCCATTTTCTATATTCTGGTTATAGCTGGCTGTAACAGAGTATTCTTCCACTTCTCCAGTTGGTTGAATTTCCAGCTCAAATCTTGTTGAAAGAAATAAAATAAATAATACAGTAAAAAATATAAATACATAGAATTCAAAAATGAATTTCCATTCAGAAGTACCACAGTATGGTGTGATATTGTAATTAAGCTCCCCATTAGGCTTCAATGCACCAACCAACTATATGTCTACTACATTAGCATAAATCAAAGATTGTAATTAACTTGAAAATAATAATTATTCAGTAGATTTAATTATTGGAAAAAAACTTGCATAACATGTCTGGAATAATAAAAGATGATCGGGTGGAACCTTAAAAATGAGATGTCAGCCAATGTGATTTTAAAGTGATCAGTAATGACAGTGTTACATTTTACTAACCTTGTCTCTCCAGTCAGTGGGAAGTACGGTGCTTCATCTTTTGTAATGGCATTTGAATATTCAACATTAGTGCAATAATTTAGACCTGTGAACAAAGGCTTACAAGAAGATTGCACCTCTCGGTTTTCAATTATTGATGGCATGACTTCTGTCTTTGATGCAAAAACCAGGTTGAGTTTATTGCTGAAACAAAAAAAGACCCAACAATGCCATGATCATTTTATTTTCTCAAATTATGATAAAAAAAGCAAAAAAAAAAAAAAAAAAAATGTCCAATATTTTCCCATCTTCATGTATTTTTTTTGTTTTTGTTTCAGGCATAACAACCAAAGGGAAATAATCTATCTATCTGTATCTCTTTATCTCTGTCATTATTTTTTACGTACTTGATGCTGAAAAGTTTTGTTGGTGTCTTCGGTGCTGGGATGGAAAACCTCACTTGTCCTTCTTTTATTGAAAAGCGTGTTTCAATTCCAGATTCATGATAGAAATTGGTGTTCATTAGCACTGCGTGTCTAGAAAAGTCTGGAATCTGAATTCCCAGTTGTGTTACAAATTCCACAGTAACCGCTGGTTTTATAGCAAGCTCTGCTTTCATCTAGGATTGAAATCAGAATAAGAAATATTTCTTTGCCCCTTCAAATAATGTTTGCCAAAAAAAGAAAAAAGAAATACTTATTAATCTTATAAAAAAAAAGAGCAAGATTCTAAATCTTTATTTAATTGGATTACATTGTTTCATTTTTACACCACATATATGCAAAAAAGGAATAACAGTTTCAGAAAGTGTGATGCACAATTGTCCTTTTTACCCAGATTTTTTTGTTGTTGTAGTGTTACATGTGCCCGTACAACTTTTTATACTTTTATCACTTTTTTTGGGATTTTTACCATATAAACTGGACAAAATAATGATTTCCAAGTTCTGTTTTATTGATGTGATTGGTCAGATTGTCTGGTCAATAAACATTATTTACCTTATGAATAATTTCACATAGCAAGTGATCACACATATATATATATATATAATACACACTGTATATTAAATAAATAACATTTCAGCCATTGTGTACTTTTCATCCTCTATTACACAAATTCATTTTTTAAGAAGGTGTAATAATGCCTGCCTGGGCACTGTGTGTTTTTTTACATGTTGTACACAGTGCCCAGGCAGGCATTATTACACCTTCTTAAAAAATGAATTTGTGTGATAAAGGATGAAAAGTACACAATGGCTGAAATGTTATTTATTTATTGATTTTATTTATATATACAATTAATGTATACAGTATATATATAAATAAACTAAAGAATACAAATAACTATACAAGCTCAAAACCTGCAAAACAATTAATAAGAAAGTAAAAACTGAAACAATAATTCACCTTGCACAGCGAGTTTAATGTACGAGATCTGCCATTACAGGTATTATAGAACAAATATTCAATGTATTAACTTACGTTTTTTGTTCCAAACTTCACACCAGCCCTTGTTCCAGGAGTTATTATTCCAGACAGAGAGACTTGAAGCTGAAGTCCTGACCCTGTAGGCAGATCAAATTCATTGTCCATGAAGATGTAATGAAGAAACAGGTCTGTCTCAGCACCTTTGGATATGGCTTTCATAATCTGAAATATAATGCAAATAAAAGTGGAATTAAGGAAGTTTCCATCATGTATCTTTCATAATTATTAGAACATAAAATATCTTCTTGTCTACAACAGCCATCATAGTGATATATGAATCAAAGGGTGAATAGAACACTCTCCAAAATTCTTCTAAAGACAATGCAATGATATACAACTTTAGATTTTTGAAAATTGCTTGGATTCTCTTGTCTTTATAATGCATATGCAATTAAGTCTCTCTGTGAAGATGACTCCAGATTTCATTTGACCACACACATTTATGCTACTAAACATGAAATAACACAATCAATAATTAAACTAGAGCTTTTAGGCAGGCTTGTAAACTACATCATAAATATATATTTCAGTGTCCCTTCAACTGACTGAACAGACATGTTGGAAAGTTCAATCAAATGCAATTGAACTGAGTAAGCCTCTAGGGACAAGAGAAACAGCCATACAAGTGATAGAACTATTTTTTTAAGAAGTACCACAATATAAGTGTACTGCTAATTGTGTTTATTGTTGATTGTAGTATAAATGTTTCCAAGTGATTCCATTTGGATGCCATGGAAGATACTATTGCAAGTAAATTGACTATATGAAACTGACTGATCCAGAATGTATGGAAAAAAGAGATCTATGATAAGACTAATGATTGAGTAGACATAGCGATTTAATCCAGAAGTCATTATAATATTCATAATACCTGTGCTGGGAGGTCCTGAGCGGTGTGGAAAGCCTTCAGCAGCATGTTTCCAAGGACTCTAAAGTCACTTAATTTCAGAAAACCTAATTCTTTTCCCAATATTTCCAGATAAGCTTTTGCTTCAGGAGCATCACTAGATCTAACTTCCTTTATCAGTTTTTCTACATTGTATAAGATTGCTTTTGTGAAGTCCTAAAAAAAAGAGATAAACACATGACAATGGTTTAAGTGAGCAATAGTTGAACAAATGGTAATCCAGTATTTCATCATCTATACAAGGATTTAATAGATCAATATGTAAGAAGAGGAGAAGAACAGAGGTTAGACAATAGAAAGATTAAAATATATACTGGCAGTTAACAGATTTGAAAAGGTAAGCATTTACAAAAAGAATGATAAATCTAGAAGGAAAAAAATGTGTGGGTGGAAAAATGAATTTCTTTAAAAAAAGACGGGGAAATAAAAACATGAAATAGCAGATTTGTTGGGTATGTGTATATTTTCTTAATAAAGGATTGTGCAGGCATCTCAAAACCATTCTAAAAAGGTATGGCTGGTGTATAATGCCAATGCTGCAAACCATGATGACAAATACTGAAAATTTAGTAATACCTAAAAGTCAACATCTGACCCTACCTTTCTTGAATGACATGCAGACATTAAAGTGTTTGCAGCATTATAAAGTTTATCTAGAGTGCCAGAATGCCTGGTACCCCCGAGTGTTACATAGTCAATAGTTAAATCAGCATGCATAGGCACACATCATTCTTGTACTACGGAGTTTTGAATTTAAGAATTATGATTATAGAAAGTCATGGGGTTGAGATTCAGCATGACGGGTAAACTACTGTCTCCACTAGGGTTCATAATTATAAATTTCATAAAAAGTAAGGTTTTGTCTTGTTATAAAAATGTAAATAAAATATGCTAATATTCTCCATTTTATATTTATCTCTTGTGCTTTTTATATTCAACACTGTAATAATTAATATGAATAAGGATCCCTTGTAGCTTTAATTTCACATGCAAGCTTTACCATGAATCCATTCGTTATAACAGTGCTACTTCTATGTGATATTAATATAAGAGAAGAAATGTAAACCATGTCCTGTGCATTTACCTGATTCTGCTTATTCTGCCTGGGAACATCGAACCACTTGTACAAAACCTTGGTGATTTCATCTGGAACCTTGCCATCGGCCCAATACAGGGCCTTCATAGTGCAATCTGGGAAAAATCCTCCTTTCCCAAACAGAGCATCCAGTGTGGGTTCAAAGCCTTTACCTTCAATTCCAATCTAGAGAATTACATATACATAATGCTTTACAAGTTAAATTAAGATATGGACCTTATTTATATGTATTATATTATATATGTCTTCCTCACTTCTAATGAGCTAAAACAAACACTATTGTATGGACAAAACTATTATTTATTATATATGAAAATAAATCAAGAAGTAATTCTTTTTCTATATTTGTATTCAGGGGGTTATTGGCAAAAGTGAGAATTCAACTGTCGAAATCTCAAACAGCTGATTTCCATAGCAAATCCATGGCTGCGACAATTTTAAAGTAGCGACTGCGACAACAGTCCCATTGTAAAGTCGAGACTGAAACAATATTCCCATAATAAAGTCGCAACTGCAACAGTAGCCATCTATTGCAACTGTCTTTAACTAGGGAATTCACACCTTTATGCAGCAATTCGGACTTTGGCCAATAACCCCCTCAAAGTCCAAAAGATTTTTGGGTAAACATTTTTTTTGGTAGATTTGGTTAGACTTTTTTATATTCCTCTCAACAAATTAGCAGGTAGTCAACAACTGATTTAATTTTAAGGAATTAAAAAAATTAGTTGCATAACTTGAAGGAACTCTTAAAATTCAAAGTAAATCTGAAATCCTCAATCACACAGGTTATATTTAATTTCTACACACCATTGCTTTTTGCATTATACTCTTGCTAAATGAATGTAAATTAATTATTCAGTAGAACTGCATACCTCAAACATATCAACTGATTGTCCAAATACATCCAGTGTAGCCTCCAGCATAGTTTCTCTAGGCATGTAATTGTCAGAATCAAAAATAATATTGCCTCCAAAATTAGCCCCCATCTTTGTATCCAATGCAGGAATATGTACATCTTTGGAAATTTGATAATTTTGGGAGAACTTTGTTATGTCTGCATTAATACTTGATTCAAGAACTGATTGAAGACCATCTTCCAGTTTACTTTTAAGCCTGCAATTAAAATATTTTAAACAGATTTAGATTTAACTCGAGTGTCATTGTTAAAAAGTAGAGTGCAACAATGGTAAATGCTTTGCCAATGTATTTGTCTAGGTGAGATCATTATGTTTTTTTCCATTTCAAAAGAAAATGCTTGAACATTTTTTTATCAGTAACATATTCCAAAAAGACAGAAGTGTCTTCTGCATCTTGATACTAATTAAAAAAAAAATAACAAGCACACTACCATATATATATGTATTGAAGATTTTGAGCAATCAGGAATGGGTTGCTATAAGGGTTACATAAAATTACACCCCATAATTAACTGAGATTTTATCATGGAGAACTTTCCCTTAGAAATGGTGATCACCTGTGAATATAACTCAAATATTGGCTTATCATCTGAAAAAAGTAATTATCAGGTCATATGTGTGCCCTCTTGTGAATTTCCTCTGATTGACCTCTCTCTCAACTATTTCAACTCCTAAGGCAAAAATCATGACATCCTACATATATATGAGAAAACCATACACTTTGAGCATGTTGACTTAGTGGATAGTACTGTTGCCTTGTATAATGTACAGAGAGTTTTAAAATTGTCCCTGCTCTTTATGAGGTTTTCTCTCACAATCCTACAATACCCAACTAATTTAATTGACATTTGGCCTTTGTACATGTAAAAATGTAAAATTGCTGCTTACTCTTGAGCTTCCGGTGCATTCAGTTTCAGAACATTGGTGATATGTGAAGAGACAAAGTTTTTCACTTGTGGATTTTCATCATTAGACAGCACTTTCAACAAGACTTTATTTAGGTCTGTCCGAGATGGGTTTTTCATCAGCATAAGATAAGCTGCCAGTCTCTTTTGTACAGGTGAACTACTGTCTTGGAAGACCTGGACAAGTGCCTGTTGATCCTAAATGAAAATATTCATACAGTTAAAATACTATACAATGTGAAGAATGTGGTGCTAATATTATACAGATTGTCTTCATTAAATGATAAGTTATATTATTATTCTAAGAAAAAGACACAACACATTGAGATATTGTGTAACACCGCAACTGCAATGCTTTTTTATATGTGGTAATCAAAGTGTATAATATCATATTTTACTTCAATGAGGTGTCTTTTAACAGTCTAATTTTAAGTAATGGTGCAAATATAAGAAATTGAATTTGCTACTTACCTCTTCTGTTATGGTCATTTTACGGAATGCTTGGATAGCGGCCTTTTGGATATCAAGAGATGGTGCTTTGCTTATAACACACTTCAGTAAGGATGACTTCATTTGTGGATTTGCAGCTTCCATAGATTTACCCATGATGCCAATAGCCTATGAACAAAGAAAATGTTAGCTAAAAAAAAAAAAAGTAATGATAAAAAACAAATTGCTTTTACTATAAAGAATTGTAAGACTAATGTCAATTATAATTTATTATTTTTCCTTAGAATTGTAAAGACAAGATGTTTCTTTTCACATTTGTATTAATGTGAGTAAATAAAAAGGCAGTTACTCCATCATAGAACTGGTAAACAATGATATAGTTAAGGTCGAATGCCTTATTTGTATTCCTGTGTGTTTCTTTATATATATATATATATATATATATATAAAGATTTCAGCCATCTGTAATAAACCCCACCTCGTCTTATTGTTACCTATGGAATAAATCCATATTCATTAGATAGCTCAATAATTATATTTTTTAATTAAATATAATACTTTCTAGAAATCTTTATCAATTTTTAGAAGCATAAATCAAATGTGCAGTTGGTAGAAAGGTTTTTGGGTCATTTCTTTTTTTGGGGGGGCATTGCTGCCCTTTTATGTCCTGTAAATATATATAATATATTTTTTATTTTACCTTTAGGGTCAGGAATGTTTTCTCTTCATCTCCAGTGCATTCATTTCCAATAAGCGAGGTCATAAAATCAGCAACATCCTTCAGTTCAGGTGTGACAGTGTGTGTATCTTCATAGAAACTGTGGTGTTACAAATGAAACAGTTAATAAAGTCCTCATTATTATTTTTTTTCATAAAATATGTTTAAAAAAAAAGAAAAAAAAGTTAAAGTTCACATATGTTTTTGGATGATTGTGTCCTATGCTGTACAATTCACCAACTGCTTGCCTGAGAGAGTGAATCTACAACCCATCAGAGATGGGTTTTATTGGCAGATGAAGTGCTGAAAAGACTTCATTAGTTCCCTGGAGATAACTAATTACTCATATACAGTGGCTGTCACACAGAAACTCTACACATCTTATAATAAATTATATCAAATTGTGAACATGAAATCCTTTTCTGTATGTGTTTTTACAATATATATACAGTATGTATTGATGTATTGATATATTTGTATTAAGGAAAAAAAAACTACCGTCAGAATCAATGGAATATTTTTTTAGGAAAGTAGTTACAGGATCTAACATTTTTATCAGAGGCCTGTTCATTGCTTTATTTTGTAGAGGTTCATGGGTTGTTACGAACAGTTTTCGTAAAGAAAGACCTAGGGGACATCATACATTTTATACTCCTCATACACAGATGTTTTTATAAACCCCTAAAGACTCATGTTATCCACAAGAGACAAAACAAAGCACAAGCAGCTTTATGAAATGGTACAAGGAAGCACTTTGCTCTAGGTGGGCAACAAACATTTTCTGGGATTTTAACAATAAGAATTGGTGATGTGTGTGTAATCCCTGAACACATTGTAGTTAGGCAAGGCTGTGTAACATGTTGCCCTGTAAAAAAACAACTTTGCCTGCTTCTCTTTTTCCCATGTTTACATTTTTTTAACAGTTTCTTCTTTTCTAGAAGCTAATAGCATTTAATACTTGGACTGCATCTTAGAAACATAAATGCACAGTTAACAGTATTAGGCTTACTTGCTGACTGCATGACTCAGTGCATAAAAAGAAGCTCTACTTGAACGATACTGAGCCATGTTGAGAAGTTCCCGCACTCGTTTAGTGCATGGGGAAGGTAAAAGGCCCAAACCATATGTAACGGCATCAGTTATCACTGGGGATATATCTCCACTCCTGAGCACCTGAAGTATTCCACCAAAGCACTCAGGGGTCCCACACTGAGTCAATGCTTGCAATGCAATAGGGCTGAAATATAAAAATCAAATGTGTTAGATTCCATTGTAAATATTTTTGCTGATGGCATGTCTATGTAAAGAAAAATTATAAGATAATGCAATTTTGTCAATACCAAACTAATACCTATCAGCTGGATGTTTTTTAATCCAATTTCACGATGTCATTAAAAAAATTCCAGTTTGTAGTAAATAAATAAAGTTAGAATTGTTGTGTTGAAGAAATGATACAAAATAGAGAAATACTACAGGATATAAAAGTCAACGTATAGTCCTGTTTTACTCTTATTTCCTCTCCAGTCTGGTTTAATGCCAGTGGTTGAATTATATATATTAGAATTATGGAATTACTGTTCTTAGGAGATGATGTAATAGTGCCCTCTCTTTGGTACACTGGAATACATAGTATGCAACTGTCAATCATGGCTATTAGGATAGAGTGTTTGATGAGCTGAGCAATGAGAATGGGCAGATCAAAGTGTCAAAATTAGTTTTATTTTTTTTCTCGTGACTGGCTTGGACCCAGTGTAGCTAGTCTAGAGATACACATTTATTTTAATAAGCCAGAGACTTCTGGGATGTATTCATAAAAAGTAGTGTTTGTGCAGAGATATTCTCCTAGAAGGAATGTCTCTGTACAGAATAAAACGCTGTAGCTTGTTTTAGGAAAAGCCTGCTGTAGTATGGGAGGATGGAGAATCATTTAACTAAAACATCTTCCTGCTTTTTGTTATGTCGTTCTGCTAATCTTTCTGACACTGTGCTATTATAAATTAAACTGATTTTGCTACCTGATAGTTATTTGCCAAAGCATTCCATGTGTGTTTTGAGAAATAGACATGTTTGCCTGACAAATGGATCAACTGGTTCTGTATCCTTCTGTATCCAAGTCAACCAATTTCTTGCCCTTCATTCAGTCATATAATAAAATTGTGTATGAGGTTTCTAAATAAATCCAAAGTGAATTGTAAACATGACTAATACGGATATTCTACAATATACAGATAACCTTAAACAATACCTTGATATTTGTATTAGTTTTGGCACTAGAGGTCCTAGTATGGCATTATTTAAACTCCTTAAAGCTTTTACAAGATTGTAAAACCGAGTGGCTCTCTGCTGATTCTGCTCTGTGGTTGATAGCTTCTGAAGTTCCAGTAGATTGTCCAACACGGCATCTTCATTGTTGGAAACTGTCTTTGCTGCCTCCAAAGCAAGGTCTCTCGCCAGACTGGGATCTGAGGATAAAAAAGACAAATATCTTAATTGTTACAAATATAATTGTAAGTATATATCATTACCCAGACAAAAACGATATTTCAGTACTTTTTCAGTACTTTTTTTTACACTACGGATCTTCTGTAGATATAACTACTTCTAAATGGATTATTTCACTGTATTTTTAATGACTTACCTGTATCAAATTCCCTGTTGTTAGTCTTTGTTATATCCTCTAGTTTTAGTGTTTGAATGACTTTTCCATTTATACCATAGTGATTTCTGGGAAAAGAGAAAAAAATAAAAAATAAAATAAAGATAAAGTTATTTACGGTGTCTCCTGATTTAGTAATATTTTAGAATAGTAAAAGTCACAGAGGAATTTCATGTGTCTGATGTGGAACTTATGTCGGATATTGCAATATTTATAATACCACATACATACTATATACAGTATATATATATATACTGTATATATATATATATATATATATACTGTATATATATATAGTATATATATACTGGCGAAATGCACAAATTGTTGGAGTGTGACCTGTGTTCCCCTCCTCTGTTCCCTGTTGTCAATAGCATTGATTGAATCATTGAATATTAATGAACATTGATAACCAAAGACAATGTCATTTTCAAATGTGTATAACTCACTTGTATGAGAAAGGAAGGAAAATATGAGTTTCAGTGCAGGATGCCTCAGTGATATGTTTCCTTTTGGGATCAATGTTATACTGGCAAGACTGGCTGCTGCTGATCAAAGTGGAAAATGGGTCATTCTGTTAAAAAATAAAGAAACAATGAAAATCAGTGACTTGGTAAACATTTTGTGATTGGTCCTTCTGTAGGTGTCAGGAACCTTGCAGTACTTACTAGTCCTTTCAGCAGAGCTATGGGGCTGACATAATCCCTGATTGGTGAAAATTTATCACAGTTCTTCAGATTTCTCTCCACTGTAATATCTGTTGCTATGTCACCCTTCTTGTTGTTTATACTAATTGTGCTGGGGCATTTTCCATACACAGTATCCTAAGAAAAAAGGGAGGAAAACATATTTTCAGTGTACTGGTTGGCTGAGAAGGTGAACATAATACCATAATTGGCATATTCCATACCATGTAGTTCAGTTAATCACATTTTTCAAGGTGAATACAACATATTGCTCACATTTTAGTAATTTATTTTGCTCCATTTTAGATCCATGGTAGCACACATGGTGGGGAATTCTTCAACAGGGTAACACAATCAGTTATAGAGGTCTAGTAACCCATAGCAACCAATCAGAAGTTGACTTTTAAAATTCTGGTTTCCCTGTACCAGTAAGTGCACAATTGATAGGTTGCTATGGGTTAATAGACCTCTAAAAAGATTGCCCCTGTTGAAGAATTCCCCTGATGATTTTGTATAGCAAGCACAGTGTTCACACTTACCATCTCATCTTTTTCCTGGGATTCATCTGGGACAAGAAGAGATGAAAGGATGCCTCTCTTCATGTTCAGAACATTCACAGGCTCATCTTGGTGTGGATACAAAACAACATTCTTCCCATCAAGAATGGTGGCCTTCACCTCATATCTGTTAAGACAGATTTCAGTTAAGGGATGGAAGCAGTGGTTAAGTCATGCACATTAAATTGAAAAGCCACCAGATTTGTAGTCAGAATCTAAATTATAGAACAAAATTTGTTTCATCTCTTGAGAAAGGAATCTTTAAATAATTAATCAGCAGTACAGTCATGGCCAAAAGTTTTGAGAATGACACAAATGTTAATTTTTACAAA